>JAJPUD010006724.1:72776-122677 GCA_023553655.1 Myrmecobius fasciatus | reverse complement strand
ATGGTGTATTATTCTGGGAATGATTTTCTGTAATCTCTTTGCTAATAGTTTAAGATTTTTGCATCAATATTCATTAGGGAGATTGGTCTATAATTTTCTTTCTGTGTTTTTGTTTTACCTGGTTTAGGTATCAGTACCATGTCTGTGTCATAAAAGGAATTTGGTAGGAGTCCTTCATTCCCTATTTTTTCAAATAGTTTATATAATATTGGAGTTAATTGTTCTTTAAATGTTTGGTAGAATTCACATGTAAAACCATCTGCTCCTGGGGATTTTTTCTTAGGGAGCTGATTAATGGCTTGTTCTATTTCTTTTTCTAAAATGGAACTATTTAAGTAATTTATTTCCTCTTCTGTTAAACTGGGCAATCTATATTTTTGTAGATATTACTCCATTTCACTTAGATTATCAAATTTATTGGCATAAAGTTGGGCAAAGTAACTCCTGATTATTGCTCTAATTTCCTCTTCATTGGTGGAAAGTTCTCTCTTTTCATTTTTGAGACTTAACAATTTGATTTTCCTCTTTCCTTTTTCTAATCAAATTAACTAGAGGTTTATCTATTTTGTTGGTTTTTTCATAAAACCAACTTTTAGTTTTATTTATTAATTCAATAGTTTTTTTACTTTCAATTTTATTAATCTCTCCTTTTATTTTTAGGATTTCAAGTTTGGTATTTGATTGGGGGTTTTTAATTTGTTCTTTCTCTAGCTTTTTTAGTTGCAAGCCCAATTCATTGATTTCCTCTTTCTCTATTTTATTCAAATAAGCATCTAGAGATATGAAATTTCCCCTTATTACCACTTTGGCTGTATCCCACAAATTTTGGTATGTTGTATTATTGTCATTCTCTTGGATGAAATTAGTAATTGTGTCTGTAATTTGCTGTTTCACCCATTCATTCTTTAGGATGAAATTACTTAGTTTCCAATTGCTTTTTGGTCTATTTTCTCCTGGCCTTATATTGCATGTGATTTTTATTCCGTCATGATCTGAAAAAAATACATTTACTATTTCTGCCTTCCTGCATTTGATTTTGAGGTTTTTGTGTCCTAACACATGGTCAATTTTTATATAAGTTCCATGGACTGCTGAGAAAAAAGTAAACTCTTTTCTGTCTCCATTTAATTTCCTCCAAAGATCTATCATACCTAACTTTTCTAACATTTTGTTTACCTCCTGTTTCATTAATCTTTATAAATGAGCCTTACTCGCAATTTTTACTTTTCAAAGAAGTTCAGACTAGCAAAGTGTAGGCTGAATCCAGGGGAAAGCAATGGCTTTCTGAAGTACCTATGAACAGATTTATTTTTCTAGCAAGTGGAAAAACAAAAGCTAAATGTAATGTTGTCTACTTCACTGAAAATAAAAGCAGTATTTATTTTAAGTATCCTGAAATGTCACATTATTGTATTTAAATGGCAAGCTGTTATTAACAAGAAAAATACTATTCACAGTAGATGTTACAGGGTCATCATTAACTGAGGTAATACTAGTATTCTTCTTGTCTTTTCAAATACACACACCCTGATTTGGCCTTTCTATTTCTGATCTTTTCTCAGCTTGCTTGATATATACTAGGAAAAACTTAAAACAGGAGAAACAAACAATTCCATAAATTTGGAAACTCCAAATCACTACTTAAAACCTATTCCAAAAGCCAGCTTCTAAATATAATGAAACTTAAGTGTTTTGAAATTAAACAGCAATGAAGACCTTTAAAATAAATACTTTCATATTGCTAATTTTCCTTAAATGCTAACTTAATGATCAAAAGATGCTACTAATTGTACTACTTTCGCTCACAGATTAAAGATATGTTGATCTACTTGGTTATCTGAAGTAAAAATTCTTTATCAGAACAATCTGTATTTGTTTCAATTTTAATGACAAGTTTCAATACTTAGATCAATAATGTATTTTTTCATGATGCATGCAAACAAAGAAAACATGAAAAGACAAATTAATTCACAAGAATAATTCATTTTTATTTTGTGGCAAAGAATGTTTTAAAAAACAAATAAGTAAAGCAACTTCTCTTATGTTGACCAGGACAAAAGGAAAAGGAGATTCTGAAAGGACTATAATTTATATTTTAAAAACATTTTGCTCTTATGCTAGAAATGTTTGAAGACAAAGATTTCTATTATTCAGGCTATCGTTTTCTGCAAAGATTATATCACATAATAAAAATGATATATATAATAAAGACAGGTGGAATACAAAGCAAGATTATTTTACTGATAATTCTGCAAGATGATAGAAATTTTAGTTTTATTATATTCTGTACACAAAAAACCTTTAAATTTGCCAACTGACTTTTTTCAAGATTTTAATATTATAAAATGAAGATAGAACCTTATTGGAGTTACTTACTGTTACATATATAAAATGCATAGACTAAAACACAAAAATTAACTGTAGAAGGTTGTGAAATGCTGCAACTAAGTTGTAATGTTTGCTTACAAAAATCCACCCCTTTTTCTTGTAACTAAAGAAAAGGTACTCACTTGAAACCACCCATTTGAATTTATAGTGTTCACAAATTCCTCTGATGAATAGATGTAAAGTGTAGCATAGCATACTAATCTTTTTTTTAAGTTTTAATTTTTTTAAGGTTAGTGAATCATTTGGAGAAAATTCATAAATAGCCCAATTACATTTAGTGTTCAGAAGAATAGCAAGATTATGCCCACTATAACCTAAATTCCTAATAATAAGAGGACTTCAAAGCTAAACTAATGGCTCAACATATTTGTCTCTTTCAAATTTTAAGAATTAAGGTTTACTACATCAGACTGCTATTTTGGGGAGTGGGAAAATAAGGAGAGAAAATTTGGAACACAATATCTTGCAAAAATGAATACTGTATGTATATATATGTATACATATATATGTGTGTGTAAATATGTATGTATTGGATTTAATATATATTTTAACATGTTTAACATGTATTAGAGTACCTGCCATTTAGGGGAGGGGGTGGAGAGAAGAAGGGAAAAATTTGCAAGGGTCAATGTTGAAAAATTACCCATGCATATGTTTTGTAAATAAAAAGCTTTAATAAAATTTTAAAAAAGTAAAATGAATACTGAAAACTTTCTTTACATAAATTTGGAAAAAAATTGATTAAAAAAATTAAAAAAATAATTTATGCTTCCCCCCTCCAAAAAAAGACTGATCAAATTTTTAAAAAATAAGGAATATGAATTTATACAAACATTTAAACAATGTATTTTAAGTAATTATTATAACTGGGTACTTGGAAAAGTGCTAACAAATTCTGATTAGCAGTTTTTGGTCATGCTGGATCCTTCAATACCCCTGCAAACATATTGCCACAGCTAAAAGGCCAAATACATTACACTAAAGAAAATACAATAAAAATGTGAGTGCCTGCATTTTTGCCCAATCTACCTAATAGATATAACAGCAGACAAGTATTACTAAAAGTCAAAATAAAGAAAAAGTATCATAACTTCTTAAAAAATGTAAAAATTATAGGTTTCACATATTTACTGTATACTCTATTAGTTATGAAAGACATAATCTTCAGAGCAGAAATGTAACTTCCAAAGGAAATAGCAATACAGGTTTGAAGTGACTTGATAGTAAAATCTGACACTGGGAAATTCTATAAAACCTGATGGTATTTCTCTTTGGGTAAGGATTTAAAATATAGGAAAAGGAATCCATATGTGTGTCTATCAGGTCAGATAGTAAAAGCTTTAAAAAATCATCAAATTCATTAATGTTTATAGTTGTTTTGGAGTGGGAAATTAGTAATGTAAAACCTTCCCTTGGTTTGCAAATGAATATGCTATTTTCTGCTTGTAAATACAAACTTTTTTTAAAGGATTCTAATCTAAGTACTTTCCAGTAAATTTTAAATCATTAGTTGTGCCAAATATAAACACATTAACAGAAAAAATAAGATGTAATTACCTGAAGGAAATACACCACACATTAAGTGCAAATTCATATTTAACAATTTTGAAAATTATTTTAATATTTTACAATTTAATTCCCAGTTAAAAATATTGTGCTGCTTTAAATATATATATATATATATATATATATACACACACACACATATATATTCTTATAACTTGCCAAGAATAAAAGAGTCTACTCAAGATGAATTCTTAATTTAATGGTATACCATAGGTATGTTTTCTCTTACCTTCAAAGCCCTAAATGAAAAGTTTGTTAAATTACTAAAATCTTTTTTTCTACACATCACATCTAGGGCCATCTCCAATTTTCCTATATGGCTCCAGAGGGGAAAGTGAGGTTGCACAGAATGCATAGCCCTGCCAACTTTCTGATGTTATGGTCATCTTTGGGAATAAAGAATAAACAATAACAAGTTTGAGGCACTACTGGGTTTGAAAAATGTGGCCTAGAGGAAAGAATTTGAATGAATTATGGAATAATATAGAGTAAATGGAAATAATTAACCATTTGAAAAAATTACTCAAAATATTGGCTATTTAAAACAATCCCTTTTCACCAGGGCCAGAGATAAGCATATTTTGACTGCTAAAATACTGTTCTGTATGAGATGTCTAGTCTCTTTGATTTCGCCATAGAATATATTTTTCTGAAATGATTAACTTAGCTAATTGGACTCCCCCATGGAACTACATTGATTATGTAACCTTATTTTATATGTAATACTTTAATAATTTATGTGCCATCAATGTGATTTTGTTTTAAGAATTCCCCAGAGTAGCTTTTTTTCCCCTCTAAGGATAATAAAGATAGTAGTGAAGTTTGAGGTAGTGTGCAATATATTGTTTATTAAGCTTTGCATTTTATTCCTACCTTGTGGAATTATCTTGACTTGATTATTATTTTTTTTATTAAAGCTTTTTATTTGTATAACATATGTATGGGTAGTTCCCCAGCATTGATCTTTACAAAGCTTTCCATTACAGCTTTTACCCCCAGTCCCCTCCCCTCCCCTAGATGGCAGGAAGACCACTACATGTTAATAATGTAATAATAGTTGACAAGTTGCATAAGAAAAATCCTATCTATCTACAAGAAAAAAAAGAAAATCAGAGAAAGGCAACACAATGCAAGCAAACATCAATAGAGATCATAAAAATGTTACGTTGTGGTCCATATTTCATATCCCTCTCTCTGGGTGTATATGGTTTTCTTCAGTGAACAACTGGAACTGGTTTGAGACATTTCTTTGCTGCAGAGAGCCATGGACCTCAGTCATATAGTCATATAGTATTATTGTTGCTGTGTATAATGATCTTCTGGTTCTGCTCGTTTCACTCAGCATCAGTTCATGCAAGTCTCTCCAGGCCTCTCTGAAATCGTCCTGCTGGTCGTTTCTTATAGAACAATAATATTCCATGACATTCATATACCATAATTTATTCAGCCACTCTCCAATTGATGGGCATCCATTCAGTTTCCAGTTTATAGCCACTACAAAAAGGGCTGCCACAAACATTCTTGCACATGTGGGTCCCTTTCCCTCCTCTAAGATCTCTTTGGGATATAGGCCCAATAGAAACACTGCTGGGTCAAAGGATCTTGATTTGATTATTAAATTAAATAAACCCAAGGGAAATAATTTTAGTAATGGGCAATTACTAAAAAGGTTGTGTGTGGGGAAGTATGGCTTCCCAAAAGGCTAACAATTTAGCAAGTCTAACATGAAAAGATTCATTACAAATCACAAGTGTAAATATTTGATGAATATAGTATGTTTATACTATAAACTGCACAATATATTATACTGCACAAGATTTATCTTGACTAATATAGTATTTACTTATTGCAGCCAATAACACTATGACTATGACTAAACTCCACCATAAAATCATAAAGGAGCTTTGTAGTATTGTTTAGCTGATGGCAGTACTTTTAGATTGCTCTTTTGGAATTAACTTCCCCCTGCAAATCTGTTTTATCCAGCGTTGTGTTGCTAACCTTTTTAGGACATTAAGTTGGGCATATGCCTGTGAAAAATGGTCATTTTAATTTATTTCAGAGTCCTCAGAAGCTGTTGCTATGTATCCTACTAGCTTTTGATAAGTAACATTTCAGTCTCAGTAGGCCATCGTTTGGCTCAATGATTGGAATATTGCCTCTAATGTTATCACTTTCTCAATATATTGTATTCAGCTTATGTTGTAACTTTCTGGTTTTGTTTTTTTGTTCTCTTATTTGTTTGTAGAAATCAATATTTCTTGCCTTCATATCAGATATTTCTTTTTATCTAATATCCAGCCCTTAATTTCACTACTTTCACTAATCTGTTTTTAAGGCAATCATTTTTTGTCATTGGGAATTCCCTGGAGTTTGCTAATGGCAACAGAATATTGGGCAAAGTAGACCAGAGCATAGTAATTCCTTTTTATTTTTTTAAATAATGCTAATATTTTTTCTAAAAGTGATCCCCAAATGCCTTGCCTCTGCAGAGGTTGCATGAGAAACATGAAATTCATGGGTGAAAGAAGTTCTTCTTCATTGGAAGGACAAAGAAGATACAAAGCTGTCAAACACTGAAATGGTCTTTTGTGAGAATTTTTCCATTTGTGACAAAGAACCACAAAGAACTACTTTTTTTAAGAAATTATTTCCCCTACTTTCTTTTTTAACTTTTGATAATAAAGGGGACAAAACTTTAGAAAAGCATTTTGTGAAACCTTTAAGCCTAGCTCATTTTTCAATAAACATAATGGCAATTTGTGGAGATCAAAAGCACTTCTGAGTACTTTTCTCTGTCTCTTTACTCGGCTTATGGCCCAAAGCCAATTTTATTTTTTTTTGAGGAAAGTATTTTAAAATTCAATCCCATATTTAAATCTTTGTGAACACAAACACTTAACCAAAATTATAAAATGTTGTTCTATACTTTATATACCATTGATGAGAACAGAGCATTTCTTCTAATTACTCTTTTCCTTACATTTTTTGTGACTACAGGTTGTGTAATCAAAGTTTCTTTATATTAAAAATAAGTATTCATCAACTTCTTATGTTTTTTTCATAAGAAATTGGCAAATACTTTTTTTTCCCTGAGGCAATTGAGGTTAAGTGACTTGCACAGGGTCACACAGCTAGGAAGTGTTAAGTGTTTGAGGCCAGATTTGAACTCAGGTCCTCCTGACTTCAGGGTTGGTACTCTATCCACTATGCCACTTAGCTGCCCTGAATATTTATTTTTAATATAAATTTTTAAACTTCTTTATGATCTTTTCTCAAGTTCTACAGGAATGTCAATTCTCAATTTCCTATCTGTGTTTCTGTTATTCTTTCAGTCTTTACTTCTGCTCTTTAATTACTAAGGCATTGAAAAATGTTTCACTTGAAGTTAATCTCTGCACATAATTACTCTTTCCAACATCTGCTCATTGTTATAAATTTTCCAAGTCAGAATTGTTATACAAAACTACTATGTAATCAAATACGATCTTGTATTAAAGTTATTGGCTCCATGTACTTATTCTCAGATAACTAATGTCTGAATAGTTACAGACTTGTCAATATGGATAGATTTCATATATTTTAGATTAGAGGAGAATGTTATTGCTTGGGGTAAATTTTAATATTTTAAATGTATAGAATTAGTAATATATGATAAATATCTATAATAATGTCAAAACTGGAATAAGAACAAGGCAATGCTTTTCTCTCATATTTATTGAAAGATAAACCTATATAAGGAAATATTCAGAATAAAGTAAAATGTATACAGCAGCTGCTAAATTTACATAATTATTAAAGTTCCTTTAACAATACTCCATAGGCTTACTGTTGGGTGAATACCTCTACTTAAGTTATAATTTCTGTTACTTTAAATGGTCTAATCAAATGAGTTGATTAACTCAAAAAAGAGCTAATATTCATAAGAGTAGAAAAAAATTCAAAGTGAGTTACTATGTTCAATATTTTTTCTACCTTGAGAATTTTTTCACATAAACATTTTTTTTCAAAATGCGCTTGAAATTCAGATCAGTTTTTATCTTCAATGATGTATGACAGATCCAAAATCAGACTGGCTGTCTCCACAGCAACTTGTAGGCCATGAAGCTTTGCAGTAAAACAATCCAAAGTCAGATGGCCAGTTGAGTTTGTGACTTGTTGGCTAGAAGCATTTTGCAAAGAAAAAGAATGAATGCCTGGTAAGAGGCACCAATTTAGGTCTTCTTGGTTACCCAAGAGTCCACAACCACATTTTAAAACCACATCTTGCCATTTTACATTTGAGGGAA
The DNA here is from genome assembly GCA_023553655.1 of Myrmecobius fasciatus. NCBI lineage: Eukaryota > Metazoa > Chordata > Mammalia > Dasyuromorphia > Myrmecobiidae > Myrmecobius > Myrmecobius fasciatus. The sequence goes on along the minus strand of JAJPUD010006724.1, from coordinate 114,434 downwards.
AATCTGGTTGAATTGACCAAAAGTGTCCATACTTCCTATCGATGAGAATTTTACCTTTATCATGTTCTAGAGAGCAAGCAACAGACTGCAGTGCATTGCAAAATGCATTAGCAACTATTTTGTATTCTATTTCGGTACAGTCATTGACTTTGAGGATGCATTCTGGAACATTGGCAACCTGAAATGAAATACAGACATTGTTGAGAGATACATGCAGTTAAATAACTTTTAAGACTGAACAGTCTCATAAGTTTTTCAAAAATTGTTGAGTATCTTTTGAAAATCTCATAAAGAAACTTCTGTTATTGATGACTCCAATTGACTGGAGTATATTACTAAGAAAACTGTGTGGGTCAGGCTGTAATAGTTTTGTTGCATAGTAATGGTATGTGCTATCCATGTAGCACATAAGGTCAAAGGCATGCACAGGAAACTAGCCAGGGTTCAAAATACAAGAGTGGAGATGGGTTAGTGAAGATTTATTACTATCGTTGGGAGAAAAATCAAACACATTTATCTTTGCCAGAAGTGATATCTTCACAGAAAAAGGACAGTGTATCATAACAATGTTTTTTATATTTTGATATATTTATTTTGATACAAAATCCCTTAAGAGTAATGTGAATATTTTTGCACTGATTAATAGTTTTAAGTGCAATGATTTATCCAAAATTAAACCCCCAGGACTTGATAGTTTAAAGGTAAAAACAGAGAGGCACATTTACAGAAAGCTGTTCTGGGAGACAAGAATGCCTGGGATTCAAGCCATTCTTTTAATGCTACAAGATGTAGACAAAGTACTGATGTGTGTTGGTATGAAGTGTTGTCACCTAGAAACTCCTTATATTAATGAAATCATAGGTCTAGTCCCTAACCCATCCCTATTTTTTCACTTTAATTCTTAAATTTTTGGTGGGTCACATGTATAGAGAACAAATCCAAGTAGGAACAGGTGGCAAAATTTCAAAAATATTCAGGGATCAATTTTCAAGGATGTACACATTCAAAAATATACTTGAAAATATGAAAATGGATAAGCAAGTCTTTATAAGTAATTGCTATAGTAGACCTTTAGTTATGCAATTGATTTAGTAATATAGAGAATATCAGATGCCTCTATGTTTATGGTTCTAATACCCAAAACATAGTCTTTTCACTGATATTGAGTCATACTTTTTCAGACAAAGTCACTATACAGTTTTGTTGTGTATGACTATTTTTATTTTGTTATGAGGGATGAGTTTTCATTTTTCTTTTTTCTTGGGGGGGGAGTAGTGATAATGATAACAAAAAGGGAAAAAAACAAGAAAAGGGTGTCAATGAATCATTTAAAAAGGAAACTGAAGAGGGTAGAAGGAAATTTAGAAAAAGAAAACCAGGGCCATGTTGGAACTACCACATTATATCTGAATTATACAAAAAAAAAAAAAAAAAAAAAACAAAAAGTGATCAAGGTGAAAAAAAGACAAACTGTATATAACAGAGGTTCATAGCTTCTTTCTTCTTTTTTTTTTTTTTTGCTGAGACAATTGGGGTTAAGTAGCTTGCCAGGGCCACATAGCTAGGCAGTGTTGTGTCTGAGACTAGATTTGAACTTGGGTCCTCCTGACTTCAGGGCTGGTGCTCTATCCACTGCAACACCTAGCTGCCCCTAGGTTCATAGTTTCTTAAGCAATTCCCCTTTTTTGTTTTTCTTTGCATATTAAAATATTTGTTGATATTTATTAAATTCATAACAAAATTATTAGTTTTTTTTCTAAAGAAATCTGGTCTCACATAAGACATAAGCATAGTAACCTAGAGAGGAAAACACCAAATGGATAAAAAATATATGTTGCCCAAATTATGACATGTAGCTATTTGCAATCAGGCCAACCCTCTGTAGAGCTGGGATAAATACACAGATGGAAAATGACTAGGTTCTGGAATTAAAATAAGAAAAAAAAAAAATAGAACAAATTTGGGAGGTTGAACAGAGCTTTTAATTATCTCAGACTGTTCACTGACATTAAAAAATATACATCAACAGAAGAATATTTTATATATATAAATATATATTTGTAATATTAATTTATATATTATATGATCTATGATTTCATTAATATATCGATATTATATATAATTATATATAAATATATATGATAGTCTTCTGCTGATGTTTTATGGCTACAGTTCCTAGACTGCAATGATCTTAAATGAATCAAAAGGCAGGAAAGCCAAAAGCCAATGAAAAGGGACAGAGAAGACAGATGGAGACTGCAATAACATATTATGCCACTTTTCACAAGAAAGTTGATGAAATTATTAAGGATACACATGCTTAGGAAAGGGAGGTGAATTGGTCATATATTAAGAACAAGTATAGCCATAGTATCTATGAAATGTAAAAAGATAGAAAGCTATCAAGTAGATTTTTTGGGAAAATTTTGTGGATGAAAATGAACAATAATGATACAGGATAAAAAAGTTATACATGAATCTACATTGGTAAAATAAAGTGTCCACAATGATAACATTATCCTAAATTTTTAAAAACTAAAATCTAAGCCCTACAGGAACAAAGACAGGAATTAATGAATGCATAAATTTAGGATTTACTTAATGCCTACTATATGCATAGAACTATGCTAAGTGCTGGAGATAGAAACAGATAAATCAAACATTCCCTGGTCTCAAGGAATCTGCATTCTGCTAGGGGAGGGTGGAGCTGGATCATGAGCTTTCAAATTACTACAAAGGAAAAAGTCATGCATGAATATCTATGATTTAGGGGAGTATATAATAAAACAAGAGGAGATTTATGGAAAATTAAACCATACTTGCACACATGCAAAATTATTAAAAGAGTTTCAGTTCATAGTAGTTAGAACTCACATCTAATCAAACCAATATTATCTGGAAGTGTGGGAGATGAAATATCCTGAAAGAACTAAATTGCTGAGTATAACATTGACAGTACTGATGCTAGATGTGACGTGGGCACTTAAACCTCCTCTGCTGAGCATCTTCCCTTTGGCGTCATACTGCCTCAAATCTTTCATTCTCTCTAGTCAATCCTACATTGCTGCCAAAATGACTTTCATTAAGTTTAGATCTGACCACAATCCTCTGCTCAATTAACTCCAGTGGTTCTTAGGACAGCTAGGCCAAAATATAACCTACTCTGTTTAGCCTTTAAAGCCTGTCATAAGCTGAGTCCAACCTCTCTCTCCATCCTTGTGGTACTCTACTCCTCACTTCATCTTCTACAGCCCTGCTTTTGAATAGCTGTTCTTCATGTCTAAATGGCACTCCTGCACTATTACTCACATTGGAGTTCCTTTCTTCAAGATGTAGTTCAAACACCAACTTCAGCACGAAGTTTTTCATGTTCCCTTTGGCTGCTAATGCTTAGCTTCCTTCCCAAACAATCTTGTCTTTAACTATTTTATGCTTGCTTATATTTATTTACTTTATAATAGTTATTCTGCATATAGTAACATACATACTTGTTATCTTCCCCATTAGAATATAAACTCATTGAGAGAAGGGATTGTTTTGTGTGTGCATCCAAGGACCTGGCACATAGTAGATGCCTAATACTTGCTGATCAAATTTTTAAAAAATAAGGAATATGAATTTATACAAACATTTAAACAATGTATTTTAAGTAATTATTATAACTGGGTACTTGGAAAAGTGCTAACAAATTCTGATTAGCAGTTTTTGGTCATGCTGGATCCTTCAATACCCCTGCAAACATATTGCCACAGCTAAAAGGCCAAAAAATTTTTATATACCAGTGTTGGATTTGCTATAGGAATTGGCTCAGAAGGAATTAAGGTCTTTTGGCTCTCTTTCCAGTTCTGAGGCTCTAGTTCCAAGGAGTTGAAACCTTCACAGTTCTAAGAGATAAGCCTAGAAATTGGAAGAGTAATGACCATTTTCCCTATTTCTAGGCGCTTGAACTTATGAGCTGTGCCCTCCTGTAGGTTAGTTATTACTTCCGTAATTCCATTTACTTAATATCAATAGCATTTACAAAAGGAAATTTCCTTCAAAGATTTACACATTTTCAAGAATAAATATATAAACATTTCTTCCACCACTTGGGGGAAAAGGGAGATGGACCACATACTCTTCCTTATATCACTTTGGTCTTTGAAAAAGGGATTAACTGATCCTTGTTCACTGAAAATTGCAATTGGAATCACTTCAGTGGAGGAAGAGAGATCACAGCTGTGCCTACCAGATGAATAGCTGAAATGTGGCATAGAGACATTCTAGGAAGGCTACATGATAAGATGAAAAAAACAACAACAACAACAACAAACAAACCTGGAACTGAAGGCAGAATCCAGGTCTATGACTTACTAACTTGGTCAAATGACATTGCCTCTCTAAACTTTATTTTCTTCCTAACTTGAGAAAGCTGGACTGCATGATTTATAGGTCTCTTCAAGCTCTAAATCTATGATGTTTGAATTAGGTATCAGTGTTAAATGTGTAGGGACTTAGTAATTAGTAAAATGTCCTAACTTCCATGTATCTTTTCCTTGCTTCCCTGGCATTATCTATTGAAACAGCATAACATATGGAATCACAGAATATTGGGGGGAAAAAAAAAGAGTTAGACTTTGGTTCAAATAAAATGAGGGACTTGGCCTTATATCCTCAAAGATCCTTTCACATTCTAAATCTCTGACTCTGTGATCCAATCTAACCATCTCAATGAAAAGACTGGGATTCAGAAAGTCTCAGCAGAAAGTAGGATTCAAATCTAACCTTCCCAATATATATTCCCAATATAATGTTCTTCCTATAACACCACAATAGTAGCATATTGTTTAAAGAGGCTTATTGCATGGAGAACCTACTCAAGTGATTTGATTATCCACTAAAAGGAAAGACTGTGTAGTATTTCAGCTGTTTGAAGAAATTTACTCTTGAGGTAGAAGTTGAATCCACAATCTAAAATATATATATATATATATATATATATATATAAAGCTAATATAAATGTGGCTAGCTTAAGCTTACTTACCTTATTTCTTATAAAAGAGGCCAAGTGAGTTTCAGTACAGCCACCTCCCAGCAAAGCCAAAGGTTCCCTGATGGTTAACTGCAAGACATGCTGTGCTGTTTGACATGCAAGCTGAAAAACAGAAATGCATCTAGCAAGGTCAGAAGTTGCTATCACACCCATAAAGAAAAAAAAAAAAAACTTTCAAAAGGAACACAAGACATTTAATAATCCAAGTGTAATTTTCAAGGGACATGGTTCAAATGCCAATTGAAATTGTTCTGGCCAACAAATAAGAGAAGGTACTAACATGTGCATACTTGTTTTGGGGCACTGGAATACTCATCTCTTCCATAATAGGTAACATGGTACAGCAGAAAAGACCAGTTCTTGGAATCAAGAGGTTTGGGTTTGAATCCTCTCTCTCATGCTGACTATCTGTTAGTACAAGTCACTCACAGGCTGTGACCTCAGTTTCCTCATCTGTAAAGTGAGTTTAATACTTGTACTACCTACTTAACAAGGCTATTGTGGGGAAAGTACTTTGTAATTTTTAAATAGTTTTTTTTTTTTTTAATGATAGTTATTACATACAAACAGGATTATTTCAATCAGCCATACAACTGGACTGTACTCTTCTGGACAACTGTATTCTACAGAAAATATGGATCAGATTCCTTTTGAGAAGAAACAGCTTCAACCTTGAAGTAGGTATTGAAATGGAGACTGGATCACTGGCACAGGGAACCTCTGGATGAGGAACCTCTTGTTATCAATGCAGAGCAGCATCTTCTCTACCATTCATCATCGTTAGTGAGTAGGTGATATAGCCCATATATATCGGAGGCAGGACTTGAATTAAGGACCTTCTCGTTCTAAGGCCAATTTTCTATTCACTTCACTGGACTGTCTCAGTAATCTTGTGATAACAAAGAAAATTAAAGTCTTATAAAAAATAATGATACAAGTGAACAGACTGAATTTAAGTAACTTTGCCTTTGCAATTTTTGTTCTTTGATGACAACTGTTAACATCAAGAAGAAAGAATAGTTCAAAGGATAAAAATACCATAGTGGCCATATCACTTCCCTATTTAAATTCTATACTTAGATGGGGAATTCAAGACTCTTGCCTCACCTTCAGTTCATTCCAGGAAGTCTCATTTCTGTTACAGAGAAGCAAACTGCAGACAGTTGAATCATTAGGAATTAAGTGAAAGTAGTGTTTTGAACCAAAGTTTGCAGTGCACAAATCCTTCACATATCCATAACTTGTAGATGAGATAAAATTCAGTGAGCCAATAGGTTGGGCACCTATTCAACAAAACATTTTAAATTGAGAACATTTTTCTAACAAATTAAATGACAATGAAACTAATACTTTACATATTTGGGTTAAGGGAAAGCAGGGAAGAGAGGATCACTATGAATTATTAAGATTGAATTATATATTATTGTAAAAGAATGCAGTTTCATTTGTTATATTTATTAGGATTCAGGATTTTGATAGACATTGGATTAGATAGTCTACATATTGTAAAAGTTAATAAATTGTTAATAAGTTCCTTTGGAGATCCAAGTATGATAACTAATTTTACTGAGAAATTAATAGGAGCAAGGGAAAGAGGGCAGGATTTAGAGTCAGAAATCCTGATTTAAATCTCAACTGTTACTTGCTTTTTCTGTGATCTTAAACAAATAATTTCTATTCTTAAGGCCTTGAATTCTTTATCTATAAAATTATGGTGTTGTATTAGATGACCTTTGCAAGTCTTTTCTAGGTATAATCTATGATTCTGTGATTCTCTAATATTCTTGATTAAATTATGACTTTTACTTTCAGTTAGTTCAGCTGGTTGGACTATGGTGTCTGTGGAACAGTTAGTTTTGTCCCATTCCATGGCCATATTATTTTACTATAATTTTTCTCAGTAATTTTTAAAAAAGTTATTCATTGGACAGTCGTAGTAAGCTTTAGTCCAACTCCAACCAAAGAAGACAAAAAGACAAAAATGAAAATAGTTTCTAACTTAAAAAGCATAAGTCTTTCTACTGGAAAGACATAACATTCAGATAAGCAAACACAAAATAAATTCAATGCTAATAAATAGGGAATCAGAGAAGGCTTCACAAAAAAGAAAATGCACCTGGACTGAACCCTTTAAGATGAACCCTTTAGGAAGAACTGAGGAGGGATTACATTCCAGAGATGGGGAGGGAAACTGTGTGTATACCAAGAGACAGGAGTTATAAGACCAGGTTCAAGGAATAGCTAATACACAGCTCACATAGGGAAAGAAAATAACCTTCGAAAGACATAAAGGAACCAGACTGTGGAAGAACTTAAATGTTAGAAGGAACATTTTGAATTTTCAAATTGAATATAATTAATAAACACAATTCCCAAACTTTTAAAAATTAGCCATATTTTGAAAGTAGAAGAAGCGATATAAAATATAGATTAGGAAGATAATTTTTAGACATTTTTATACTTATAACCTCTCTATAGCACTTGTTTTCACTGACCATCATTTCTTGCTAGAAACATACTCTGAGGTTTTTTATTACAATGCTCTGTTCTCCCTCCACCCTACTGACCAGCTGTCTCCTTTGCTGAATATATCTCTAACTTATTATATATTCTTACACTGTCCTATTCTCTTTTCTCTTAATGACCTTATCAGCTTCCACACTTCTATAAATCCAGCCCTAATCTTGCTCCTTAACTCTCATTCTGCTTCACTAACTGCCAATTTGACATATATGTGCTATATATACCTTCAATGGAACATGTTCAAAATAGAACTCATTATTAGTTTTTCCCTTTAAACCCATCCCTTTCCCCAAACAACCCTATTTCTTTCCAGTGAACAACTATACTCCTAATAACTCAGTTTGTAATTCTCAACTCCTTTCTCTTCCCTCCATCCAATTAGTTGTCAAGTCTCAGTTGATTTTACCACAATAGCTCTTCTTTCTCTCTATTCACATAGATACTGCAAGAATGTTTGTGGCAGCCCTTTTTGTAGTGGCTAGAAACTGGAAACTGAAGGGATGCCCATCAATTGGAGAGTGGCTGAATAAATTATGGTATATGAATGTTATGGAATATTATTTGTTCTGTAAGAAACGACCAGCAGGATGATTTCAGAGAAGCCTGGAGAGACTTGCATGAATTGATGCTGAGTGAAGTGAGCAGAACCAGATCATTATACATGGCAACAATACTCTATGATGATCAGTTCTGATGGACATGGCTCTCTTCAACAATGAAATGCTTCAAACCAGTTCCAATTGTTCAGTGAAGAAAGCCATATACACCCAGAGAGAGGGATGTGAAATGTGGACCACAACATAACATTTTCATGCTCTCTATTGATGTTTGCTTGCATTGTTTCCTTTCTCATATTTTTTTTCTTGTAGATACGATTTTTCTTGCACAACAATAAGTGTGGAAATATTTATACATATATTCGATTTGTCAAGTATTTCCTGCCATTTAGGGGAGGGGTGAGGACTAGGGGGGGAAAATCTGTAACAGAAAGCTTTGTGAAGGTCAATGTTGAATAATTACCCATACATATGTTTTGCAAATAAAAAGCTTTAATAATAATAATAATAATAAAAGATACCATCAGTTATAAGGGCTTATGGAAAATTATCAAAATTTGGTGCCCAGAGAATTTTATCACAATAGGTCAATTTCACAATCTTGTTTAATTCTCACACAACCATAAGAGGTCAATTACCCATACATATGTTTTGCAAATAAAAAGAAGATACCATCAGTTGTAAGGGCTTATGGAAAATTATCAAAATTTGGTGCCCAGAGAATTTTATCACAATAGGTCAATTTCACAATCTTGTTTAATTCTCACATAACCATAAGAGGTAGATGCTATTACTAGACTCTTAGAGCTCAGAAATTAGGATGAAGAGTTAAGTGATTTGCCCAGGATTATATTACTAGCAAGTTATCTAAGGCTAGATTTTTGAACTCAGATCTTTTTAAGCCTAAGGCACTAACTAGTTTTAATGTACTCTTATAAGTTTGCAGAATTCATGCAGGTACATCACTGTCACTAAGAAATTATTTTCTGAAAGAACCCCCAAGTGCAAAAATGCAAGCATTTTTTATGGTGGCAAGGAATTGGAAATTGAGTAGATCACTTGAGGAATGGATGATTAAGTTATGGTATATGAATGTTATGAACTATTATTGCTCTATAAGAAATGATCAGCAGGATGATTTCAGGAAGGCCTGGAGAAGACTTACATAAACTGATGCTAAGTGAAGTGAGTAGAACCAAGAGAACACTGTACTTAGCAACAAGATTATGTGATGGATCAACTGTGGTGGACTTGGTTCTTTTCGACAGTGAGGTGATTCAAGGCAATTCCAATAGCCTTGTGATGGAAAGTGCCATCTGCATCGAAAGAGAACTATGGAAACTGAATATATCCAGATCATAACATAGCATTTTCACCTTTTATGTTGCTGTTTGCTTTTTTTCTTTCTCATTTTTTTCCCTTTTTGATTTGATTTTTTCTTATGCCATATGATAAATGTGGAAATATGTTTAGAAGAACTGCACATGTTTAATCTACATTGGATTACTTACTGTCTAGGGAAAGGAGATGAGGGGAAAGGATGGAAAAAAATTTGGAACACAAGATTTTGCAAGGGTGAATGTTGAAAACTATCTTTGCATGTATTTTAAAAATAAAAAATTATTAGAAATTAGAAAAAAGAAATTAAAAAAAAGAAATTAATTCCTAGATATCAATGGTCACTTAAAATAAACAGTGACAGAGGTAGACATTTTACAAATATTTAAAGACATATATAAATCACTTAGCATATATGACTATACTGTAGTTTATCATTCATGATCAGTGGAGATCCAGTGGACAATTCTGATAGAAAAATATCAGACCAGAAGTGCATTTTTACATCACTCTCAAGTACTTTAAGAACTTATGAACAAAAAGCATAGTCCAAAATCACGTGACAATCTGATGGCATGCAAATTCCTGGTAGAACTCTTATCAACCTATACCAAGTAGGTGAGATTCTGAAACTAGTATAATGTATTACTTAAACAATTTGGTCACCATCAGCATCAGAAGCTCTGTCCTGATGATCTGAAACTTTCAATCTGGGCACTGGGTTAAAATGAAGGCCAAATCAGAGCCCTTTAGAACATCTGGAGGGGTCTGTTCCAAGTGCTGCCAATCAGAAGCATTGCTCTCTGCTCTGAGGACTATCAATCATGGACTCCCAAATCACACTACTGAAGAACTCACCACCACTGGAACCAGACAACTCTGCTTTCTTTCATGCCCTACACTTCCCCAGAAAAAAACAGCATCAGCCTCCTCCATGTTATGCCCTCGTCAAAGTTAGAGGATACTTATTTACATGGAAGATAAGGATAGTTTTATCTTCTGTTGTATCATTCATCGCTGCTCACAATAGCATAGCAATGATCTTTAGATTATATCCCATATGGATATAATCCCTTGCCCAGACTTTGGGAATGAACCAATAACCAAAATAAGATCTATGTAAATCTAGAAAGACTTTCTGGAATATGATCTAGATATATCCCTCTATAATCAACTGGATGTACTTCTATATATTTGCTCTATATAGATGGGTTCTTGTTGATCTCAACACTAGCAGATTTCTACTTCCCCCAGAGATATGCTAACTCTGTTAATAACAGGCTGTGTACTTTGCAGCTACACGATCCAACTCATCTTGGTTTCTTTGGTATACTGTATTATGATCAAGTGTGTGAACTTTTCCAAGCTTCATGGTGGAAAACAAGTTACTTAACACCTCTTTTGGAGAGTACATCAACATCCATCAATGAATATCTATGGTTAACTTCACCCTAATCTACAATTCTCCAGTTGTCTATACCATCAATTCATAAAGCCTATACCTGTGATGTGATTTTGACATTTGAGTATCAAATTACTCAGAGGTGCTGTTCCTTCCCACTCTCCATACAATTGACCTTTCTTCTCTTCTAATTACTGGGGATGAAGCTGGACTTCTCTCCTTTCAGCTTCAACCTATTTTTCTGCTAGCAAAGCTTAATGGCTACTCTCTGCCATCCTATCTGACGGTACTGTCAATTCCCTACTTTAGCTGATGGTTTGTTTTTTTTTTTTTTTTTTGCTCTGCAGGTAGAGAGTTGTCAGAGAATTGGTATAGAGCCTGCACAGTGGTAGTGTATGGGCAAGCAGTATTTTTGCCTTTTTTTTTATCCCCAGTGCTTGGCACATAGTAAGCATGTAATACATGTTTCCTGACAGTTTCTCATACACCATCACTCTAGCTCCTTACACCTTTACATTCCTTCCCCATCTCCTCTTCAACAGAAACCCTCTGTTCCTTCAAAAGGCTCACACATTACCTTCTACATGAAGTCTTTCCTGATCCTCTCAAACTAAAAAAACTTTTTATGTATTCTCTCTATATTTATTCTGAATTTACTTATATGTTTACTTGTTTTCCTACTGAAATGTAGCAGGGATTGTTTCTTTTTATTTATATTCCCAAGATCTAGCAGTGCCTGGTGGATAATAGGCACTTAATATATTTGTTGCCCAATTCTTTGTTGGAGACAATATAAATATGTAACTATGTCAAAATTATTCATAAATACAAGATAATTTGGAAGACAGAAGGGTACTAACAATTGGGAGGAAGATCATCAAGTAGATTCCATGTAAGAGGGGACATGAGCTGAAGTTTTGAAGGAAACCAGATATTCTAATATAAAGTGAATTGTCACATGGAGAAGATATAGAACATAATGTTGTGAGGAACAGAAAAAAAAAAAAAAGTTTTGACTAGGCCAGTGTATAAGAGTATGATGTATAAGGCCAGAAAAGTTAAGTTAGAGGTAAATGGATGTGCTTTAAATGCTATACTGCAGAATTTTCAACTGATTTTATAGCTAACGAGGGAACAAGAGTATTGAGCAAAGGAAGTGACCAATACTTTAGGAAAATGACTGACAAATGTTTGTGGAGAAATATGTCTTGCAGGAAAGATTTGTAGCACAGAGACCAATTAGAAGTTTACTGTCATAGTCTAAGAGAAAAGTGATAAAAGCCCGAATTAAGATGACTATAAGGAAAGAAGGCAATGTATATTATGTAGGTAGAATCAACTGGCTGGCCATATGGGATGCTACCAAGCTAATTAGCTTTACATAATCCTATAGGCAACAGAGAACCACTAAAGGTACTTGAATAGTAGGAATGACATGATTAGTCATGAGCTTTAGAATTATACTGGGAGCTGGGTTAAACAGGAAAAAGAAAGCAGAATATAGCAATAAACCTGGAAAATCTATGTAACTGTCTAGGTAAGAGGTGATGGATGAGGGCCAAGAGTCCTGGCAACATGAATAGAAAGACACACACAAGGGATGATGTGGATTTGGAATTAATAAGTCTTGGCAAATGGCTGGATATGGGTGCTAAGGAAGGAGTTAATGACACTTGAATATATGAACCTGGATCACTTTAAAGTATGCTGATGTTTTTGAAAGAAACAGATTAAGTCTGGAGAAGGAAAGAGTTTTACAAAGATAATGAATTCCTAAATTGATAAATTGATATTCTAGTCCACCTTTTAAGCATCTACTCAAGTTGTCACCACTTAGGTATTCAATGCAGTGTAGATGTTAAAATGAAAAGGGAGTTTTGAGAAATTATGTAAAAAAAGTCTTACTTTATGGCTTAGTCCTAATAAAGCTGATAAAATCATGCAATAAATTATGAAGTATTTTGGACATGTTAGCCTTTTCAATGATCTATATAACCAGAGGTGGTGAAACTAGCTCTCTATAATATACAAATGCTCTCAAAGTTCCAATATTACGTTTAGGGCAAAATATGAAATGCCATTCAAAAAATATTAATATGTGACAGGACTGGGTTAAATATGTGTATATACATGCATATACATTTATTTGTATGTATGTGAAATGAGGGGAAGGTAGGAGGGAGGAGAAAGGGGAGAGAGAGAAGCCTACTTTCTTTCTTCATTTCCACTTAGTGTCTAAGTTGATGTGAAAAAACTTCTGCTATAGAATAGACCACGTACTTAATCTACCACATGGACAATTTCAAAATATGCCAATAGTGGATAATACCCCAAATGGAAAAATCTTAATTTGCTAAAAAAATAAAATAAATTTCTAACTCAGTATTACCTGTCATTTCACCCAGGGGTTCCATCAGAGATATTCCAACTCTGTCTATGGTAATAATGTGATGCTGATGGAGGTATTGCTTCAAAGCTGGATGTATAACTTTTTGGCACACAACAACATTTACATGATCATTAATGAGCCGATTTCCCAAGTTAAGCAGCTGGTCCAAGACTGCACTTTCAAGAGAAACTCCGTAACTGATCACTAGTGTTCCTTCTCCAGGTTCAGAAATATCTCCAGACATAGATATACAAAAAAGTGCCACCTTGAGGGCATCTGAAGGTAATTTTTTGTTAGGAAACTGCATTAATTGTACTTCTGGCATTTCAATGACTATACCAGGCAATACAGTAGAATCCATAACTCTTTCATCTTTTAAAGGTATAATTATACTTTTCCCCAAAATAGCATGATCCGTAGCCTTTTCTGGAATCGTAAGTAAAAATGCTTTCAGAATCAAAGTACTGATATGATCAGCTTCTTTTTTGTTGAGTAGGCAAGCAGGCTTGCTTGTTAATATGCTTTGCACCAAACATAGGAGAGTCTTCAAATTGCTAAAATCTACAGAGATTCGGCAGCCACAGATCTCAGAGTTGAGATAGTCAGTGCAGAGACTCAAAAGATGTTTACTTATTTTAGTGACAGTAGCAGTTGACAAATTTAATCTCTGAAAGTGTTCAACCAAATTAAAACACAGAATGGCTGTGAATAAGCCACAGTCACTAAAACGTGATACGTGATTTTGCACAGAGGTTGTCAAAATCTTTAATACAGGATGGATGACAGAAAGGTTACTGAACAAGGATGATGATGATGATGTTGTACAAACAGAACCTCCAACACCATTGTGTAGTTGCTTCAGTCTACCAGAAGGGCCATAGCAAGAGCTCACAATTTCTCTTAATACAGAGAGAGATTTACTAATAATATCTTTTGTCAGTAATTCGCAAGTACATAGGGAAGGTTTTTTAGCTTTAACGCGAGACATCTTACTTTGAGCTATATGTAGATAAAGGTAAGTTTTATTTTCTTAATCATACTTTTCAGACAATGTGTTTTCAGGTATTTTAAAGTTATAAAATTAATTCATCAAAGATCTGTCAGAACATGTAGTACAATTGCCATGCAATTTTAAACAGTTTATACTTTGGAAATTTATCAAATTATGCTGACTGAACACATCAATACTTCCACAGATGCTTTTACTTAATTTCTTTGATATCCTTTTGTTTATATTCAATTTGGGATTTGGCAGAGTGTTTTGCAGCTATTTGTAAAAAATATGTGCTAAAATGGACACCTATAAAAGTTAATCCAGCTACAAGGAGCCAGTTCCTTCTAACCCAGCTGGTTTGTTTCATCTCTTCTGATGCCAAAGAGAAATTCAAGTTTCAAAGACAATTCTTTTGGTAAGAGACTTCCTTCTGTAAGAAACAAAAACATTAAGATATCAGAGTTAAACTAAATGATTTCTGAGGTTTCTTCCCCAACTTAAACATTTAAATATATTTTGCAGATTACAATTTTTAACATTATTTAATATTTCTAATTGCTTGTGTCCTCTGAATAAGTTACAAAGAACTTCAAAATGGTACCAGTAGCAACTTAAGTCTCTAGAAATTCAAATATATGTTAACTAGATTTCAAATCCCTGTATTTTTAAAATTTTGTGAATAAAGATTTACAACTTAATGATTTTGGAAAGCAAAACAATATGAATTATAAGTGCACAAAAGAAATTTGAATATGGTAGGTGATCAACAAGTGCATTTAACCTCAAAATTAAACATACTATTTGATCTCAGATGAGATATCAATTTTATTAAATGGGATGTACATTTAATATTATATTTCTGCCTGTAACCAAATCCAATTTCCTTGGAAATTTGAGGTATGTCTTACAAATAGCCATCAAAACAAAACAACTTTTGACATCCTTAATTTTACAGCCACTACTAGTTTATACTTACAATAAATGTATATATGTGTGTGTGTATATATATATATATACACACACACACGCACACACACATATATATATACATGTATATATAAACACACACACACACACATATATACGCACACACACATATATACACACACACATATGTGTATGCATTCTAATATAATAAAACAATAATATGAATAAAAATCACACTTAATTTGCAGCAGAATTTTCTGAACAAATTTCAATTGTGATTAGTAGTTTTCAGTTTTGAAGTCTTGTCCAAGGCAGCATATTTAAAATCTGGAGTTATTAACACACACAAGAATACCAATGATGTGCTAGGTGGTGGAGAGTGAACATAGGCTCTGACTTGATCTTTGATCTCAGTTTCTCTGATCTTTTAAACTTTATAAAATGCCAAATAAATGCACAAGTTGAAACAAAGTACCAATTTTCTTAACTATAGTAGTAAATTATATATTATGAGGAATAAAATTTCTTTTAAAATAGTGCTATGTAAGAAGAGTAAGAGTATTTGATAGACTGAAATGGTAAAACTTAATACTATGGATATATTTACCATTTTATAGCTTCTAGTTATTTTGAGAAATGGATTGACCCTGTGACTCTATAAAGGAAATAGTGAATTGTGTGTAGATGCATTGAAGTCAGTGGAAAAAATTTAAATAAATTAAGAGTGAAGATCTGAGAAAAGGCTACTATTATAGAAGTCATTGGGGCAAAGTAACTTAAAGGAAATATATAGTCTTTTCTTATAAGAACTGTTTGTAATCAGAGAAAAAACCTGTTTACCTGATAGCCAACTAATCCTTCTAAATAGAAAGATAATCACACATCTCTATAGCTATGTTTAGAATTGTCATAATTATTTTGGTTTTTGTAAAATCAAAAGAAAATGTTTACTTGAGATTTTGGTTTTATATTTATGCAATAAATCTTTTACATATCAATAAACTGATGCAAAATAAATATCATGATACTATTTTTAGAAAACTTTTTCTATTTCTATCAAGACCAATACAACAATTATTAAGTTACCAGTATATACAAGATGCTGTAGTCAGCATAGTAGGATGTGAAGATGAATACAAAACAATCCTTGTCCCCAAAAAGTTTATAAAAAATGTAATGCAAATAAATGGGCATAAGAGTGACAAAGAGAAAAAGACAAATGAACAATAACTACAATGTAAAACAAGAAAGGCACAAGCAAAGTTTTACAGGTATTCAGAGGAAGAAGAAATCATTCCCTATGGAGGAAGCTTTATAATGGAGATTTGAGATGTTAGAGGTTGTACAGAAATGTGGCAAAAGCATCAGTTACAAAATCATAGAAAAATTTGTCACTGAATGACAGGGCTTTTTCTTCCCTAAACTGTTTTCTGAGCTAAGGGTTAGTAATGAAAGCTTTGAGACATGCACATGAGAAGATTGACAATACAGCCTGTAAGGTGGATTAGGGAACAGGGATGTGGGCAGCAAAGATTTGTTAGAATGCTATAGCAATAATATAGAAAAGAGAATGAAGGGCAGGCAAGTCTGTGCAAAAGTGACTGATTTACTAATGTTAACCTCAGATTACAGACCTAATCTAAAGGAAATTAATAATAATAATATCCTGGAGTCTTGTTTTTAAAACGGAACAAAATATTAACAGCTATCATTCAATCTCCTCTTTCTTTGTTCTATAAACAGTTCAAGGACAGGGGTTGGAGTGAGGAGGTGGTATCTTTTATTTTTCCAATATCCAACCTTGAATTGTCTCCATCCAACTTATCCACTCACATTTAAATGTTGCTGCAGAAATTCATACTAGCTTGCTAATTGGATTTGCTAAAATTGTGTTCATCAGGGCACTCACAGGTTTTCTTTAACAGAAACTAAAAACATTACATGCTTCACATTTCCTACAGTATTTCGAGAGAATAAGAGTCTATACAACACTACTTACTTCCCTCTAGTCCCCTATTCTACACTTTAAAAATATTACTGTCCCTTTGTTTCAGTCTCTGATGAGGACATGTCCATTCTTACCAAGGCAAACACTCCCTTTTTCCTTTTAGAACCTATGGTTTTTCTATGAATATTATAACCTCCTTTATTCCCTTCTCTCCTACCTTCAATCTCTCCTTATCTGGTGGTTCCATCCCTAGGGCCTATAAACACACTAATTTCTTCCCTATTCCTAGAAAACCTTCACCTAACCTTGCTAAGCCATTAAGTTAGTTTAGCATTTTAAATGGGTTCTCTTTTTTCATAGCCAAGCTTTTAGAGAAGTGTTTCCATTTTCTTACCTCTTATTTTTTCAATCACTTATAATTTGACTTCCAACCCCACTCCATGGGTAAAGCTGCTTTTCCCAAAGTTAATAATCTCTTAACTATTAAAAATCAATACTTTTCTGATTCTTTATCTATCCGATAACTTTGCAGTTTTTCCATTTTGACCACTTCTTTGTCTTGCCCATTCTTTTCCTTCCACTTTCTTTTCAAGTGGCCTTCTTTTCTCTTTCTACTCCATCTTTTGGTTAACTCAGCAGCTCCCAGGGATTTAATTATCATTTAAAATCAGATAATTCTAACTCTATATCCATTTCTAATTTGAATTTAAGTCCTGAAATTTGAGATTTCCATCTGAACTCACTGTTGGCACCTCAAATCCAATATGTCCAGCAAGAAATCCCTGTTTCCCTCAAAGCATAAAATTTGTAAAAACTTCTGTGGGCACTGCTATCCTTTTAGGCACCAGTGTTTGCCAATCTTGAACTTATTCTTGACTTTTTCTTCTTTCTCATCCTCCATATCCAACCATTTACTAAATTTTATTGATTTTCCTCCACAATATCACCCCTGTCTTTGTCTATCATTCTTATGGGTATGTTGCATCCCAATGATAGGAAGGAAACTGCTTGAGGGCAGGGTCTGTTTTCTTATCTCTATTTCTATTGTTTGACATAGTGCTCTGCACAGGGCAAATGTTTGAGCTATGTGGTGAAATGAACATAACAATTAGGAAAACTAACCTTTATATAGCTATTTATGGTGTTACAGAATCTTTCCCCCCACAACTCTGTGAAATAGTGGGCAAGTATTACCATCCCTGTTATATAAAGAAATATGAAGCTTTAGCTAGATAGCACATTAGATAGCATGTCTGGTCTACAGTTAGGAAGATTCATCCAGCTGGGCAAGTCACCTTACTGTTTACCTCAGTTTCCTTATCTGCAACATGAGCTAAAGAAGAAAATGGCCAATCACTTCAATATCTTTGCCAAGAAAGTCCCAAGTGGGATCTTGACTGCAAAACAACTTTTGATTATAAACATGCTATATTATGCTTTCCGCTATATTATGCTTTCCACTATATTATGCTGCTCCTCAACATAACACAAAATGTCTTGGTATTATTCTGCCCAATTCAGGAATCTGGCTCACAATATAGTTAGGGACACACTCGGGAAATTTTAGTTGCCCAAATAATAGTTAAAAATGCAAAGAATTTCTCTTGATCTCCAGTCTCTAGATCAAAGTATTTAACATTTAAATGGCTGCTTCACAAACATCTTAAAATTCAACATGTTCAAAATTGGACTCATCTTTTTCCAAAATTCTTGTTTCTTCTGAATATTCGTATTCCTGTGGAGAGTAATACCAACTTCCAGTCAGCTGGGTTCAGAACAATGGTAACAAACTTCACTCCTCATCTTCTCTTATCCTCCACCTTCTATCTGTGGCTAATTCCCATACATTCTACCTTTGAAATATCTCCTGTAAACAACCTTCTCTCCTTTGAAATTGCCATCACCCTGATCCAAGCCCTCATCACTTCATGAGTTGACAACTACAACAGCCTGCTACTGACCTACTTGCTACAATTTTCTCCCATTGCAGTCCATCCTCTACTCAGCTATCAAAACGATCTTAAAGCACAAGACTGTCCATATTATAGCCCTACTGAATTAAGTTTAGTGGCTCCTATTAATCTTGCAGGATCAAATAAAAAAAATCCTCTCTTTAGCTTTCCTTTTATAATCTGGCACTTTCTCATACTTTCCTGTGTTTACACTTACTACCTTCACAGACTCTGTGATCTACTGGCCTCTTTGTTGTTCATCAGACAAGGTGACATGTTTTCATCTGTTTTCCCTTAAGCCTGGAATTTTCTTCCTGTTCATTCCTACCTCATGGCTTCCTTCAAGTCTCAGTTATTTGCATGTTATCTCCATCTTTAGACTATATCTTGAAAGCAGGGATTATCTGTGTGAGGGAAAAGGATGGGAGGAAAGGGGGTTTTACATCCCCATTGCTTAGCATCATGTCTAGGATTTTGTTGTCATTTTTCATTATTTTCCAATTCTCTGTGACCTCATTTTAGGATTATCTTGGCAGAGGTACTATATTTCCTTCTTCAATTTGTTTTACAAAGGGGAAAGCTGAGGCAAAGGGGGTAAAGTGACTTGTTATCATCACAAAGCTAATAAGTGTCCAAGGCAAGATTTTAACTCTTCCCAACTTCAGGTCTGCACTCTATGCACTATACTACCTAGCTGTCCTGCCTGACATATAATAGATGCCTAATTAATTATTGACTTGAGTTAAATCTCTCTAAAATAATGCAGTGTAATAATTACTCACTTGTAATTCTTATCTCTATGATTTCCAATCTGCCTTTATTACAAGTTCTCGTGAATAACAATTATATTAGAGGGATAGTAGCTTATGTGGTCTGGTTGACTTTGCAAAAATAAGTCAAGATCTTAAAAAAATAAAACTGCAGCTATGCCTGACTCACTATACTACTGAAACCTCTCTTAATACTCCATTTTCACATATATACAAATGAGACATATTTACTTTCTGCATAATACACAAAAATTATATAAAAATCTGCCAGTACTTCAATTAAAAGCAGATGATTTGCCCCAATTTTCTTCTGTACACATTCTCTTCTCTTCATTAATACATATTCGTTTAGTTGCTATAGCTAAACCACTTACCTAAGCATTGCATGACTGCTATTTGACTTGGTTTTGGCTCTTCTGAGGAATCATGTGTGTCACAATTCCAGATTCTGGAATACTGTCCTCGTTAGCATTAGTAGTTTGGAAAATTGGATTGTTCTTAATACTCTTCCACCCTATGTGAATCAGTCCGATAGAAGGTATCATAACAAGAAGAACTTTGTAGTCTCTCCAAAAGGTCTTAAGACTCATAGCAACTTTGGCAACAACGTACCTATATAAAAAGTTAATTATTTTAAATAACATCCTCCCCAATTGCTTTTGTAAACTACAAAAAGAAATAGCACTACTCAAAACAATAAAATCTCAATGTTGAGCATCTTTAATTACTGTGTACCACACCATTAATTAACAAAAAGAAATGTATAGGCAGAAAGCAGAAGCAGGAAGTTTGGCAAACTCATAAAGTAATAATTGAAAATAACTTCTGTTCAGCTTTCATTAAAGAACATTCATTATAATACTTGCTAGGAAAATTATAATATCAACATTAGGAAACAGATTTAGAAAAAGAACTCATATGACTATAATTTTTTGAGTAATATTGAAGTTGGATCATTTGATAACTTAAGTCTTTAACAAAAATAATCTCCTGGCTACTAAAACTGATTAGGCATTTATTATTTGGGCTCTGAGCTAAAAAAAGCAGAACACTTAAGAGGCACTCCAGAAGTAAATAATGACAAAGCCTAAAGATTTAGGGAAAAAAATGACCCCATAAAAGCCAAAGTAATCAGGGTAATAATTGCCCCTTCCCCAAAAAAGTTGAACTGTCTTCCATTGAGATCAGTGCAATAGGAAATAGGCTTGAACTTGGAGCAGAATTGTTTAATTTTAAAAATAATTTTGCATTATGAAGACTGAGACACATCATTCAAGGATGTTGTAAAATATTGTCCATATGAAGCACTCAATTTTTTTTATTCATTAATTCACTCAAACTTAAGACAGGATTTTTAAAATAAAAGATGACTCATCCTAGGTAGATTTAGGAATCATCCTATCCTATAACAATTATAGTTTAGATTAGCAGTTCTCAAATGTTGTAGTCTTAGGGTCCTTTTACACTCTTGAAAATTACTGAGGAATTCACAAAGAGCTCCTCTTTATGTGGCTTGTCTTATCAATACTTATCATTTAAAAATGAAAATGTCTTAGTATTACTTAGAGTTGTGACTTTGCAGACGCCTTGAAAGAGTCTCAAGGACATCCTCAAGATTATACTGAGACTCACTGGTCTTGATCTTTAAAGATTTAGCTTTGCATTTCTGTAATAAAAATTTTGTTCAGATTCTAAAAATTCTAAAGTTTCAATGGTTCATCGGCTAAGTAGTAGATAAGCAGCAATCTACCTCAAATTTTAACTAAGTAAATATTCACTATTAAATAAAAAGGTCCATGTGGAAAAAAAAAAAGCTTAAGTTTTGGTTCAAATCATTATTTTTTCTACATCAGAAAAAAATCTTTTGTTGGCATTATTGTTAGAAAAGATTAGAGATTACCAAATTGTCTCTTTCCTTCTAAAGTTTAATTGTATTAGCAGTGTCCCTAGTAGTTTTTATATTTCTTCTGCAACGCTTACATTAGAGATGTGCTTAAGATTTTAGCAAATGTTCAAACATTATTTGTGAAGACTCAATCATCTTCTACAAGGTTCACATTTCACTCTTGCAATTACTGTTGCTAAATTTAACTATTTAGCCAAATTTTTCTGTTCTAAAGTTCCAATGGTATTTAATATGCTTTGTGCATTATAACGTTACACCAACTGGCAGTTTCTAGTTTCACCAGTGAGAAGAGGATTAGCTAAGTAAATGGAGAGTGAGGTCATGAATTACTTAACAAAGGCAAATATTGCATATAGATTCCTGTTTTCCAAGTAAATGTAGCATTTTATCTATAAAAAATCTGATATTGCTAATGATTACCACCATTACTTATGTCCAACTTCAATACTTCAGGCAATACTATCAACTTTCTAATATACTATGTATCTTCAACTCATCTAAATTTATGTAAGTCATAGAATGTTTCAAGTAGTAACCTAACTTTAAAAATTTCGTCTTTCTTCTATCCAACCTTTCCAACCTGCTCTACCTTAGTATCTGTCATCTTCTGCTTGGAAAACAGCATACTTCTCTTGAAGGAAAACTTGGAAAAAAAGAAAATTATGATTATTTCTGAAATTACTATTTTGTAGTTAATAAAAAAAATTTAAGAGAGAGAAAATATTTTGGAAAAAGTTAAAATTCATACTGCAATATTATTTAAATGTCACAGTAACATGCAATAGATCTACATGGAAATTTTTTAACTGAGAAGCACTTTATATAAAATAAATGGAATTCAACTGGAATTACAATTCCTCTTGGAGAACAAATGAAGAGGCTAAGAATTCTTAATAATATAATTTTCCATCACTTTATTTTGGAGTACTGTGATTCAGGGAAGTGCTTCTGTTCACTATTTGTCAAATACCAGTGAACTGTAAAATTTCCTGTTTTGTAAAGTATGTATTTTATTTTGATGATTATTTTAATATTTATTCAACAACTTATATATTCCAATCATCTTCGACTTACTACTTCTTAACAGTCATTATGAATAATCAGGGAGAAGGATAAGAGAGCAGATAATTACTTTCTGCTAGCTATATTTAATGTCCTTTGTAAGCTTTGGATGACAGCTGAATCTGTTTTCATGGTATTTTATACTTTCAAAGGCAATTTATACATAGCTTATTTAATCTAACATCCTTATGGAGTTTATTCAGGGTTAAGAGAAATAAAATGATCTTTATTCTAATCAATAAGGTAGAATCAAATTGCCATTTTTGTTAAGAAGTAATCATTTTTTAAAACCTATCAATATTTCATTACTTAACTTTTAATACACTTTTCACAGTGTATTTTGTTTTAATTCAAAAAACTTGAAGAAATGACTTACATCCATTTTCCCACTGATTTAGACAATTCATGAAAAGCTCAAAAAAGTGTTATACAGGGTATTCTACTACAGATTAGAAACAACACCGAATTATAGAATTTACTGGGGGCATTGAGAGATTACAAATACATCACTAGGTCTGCCTGAATTAAAATTGGCCAAATTGTCTCTTACTTTGTATTCAAAATACTTTTATTAATTTCATTTATTCTTCAGAATAACTGGGCAAGTACCTCCTATTTATTATTACCTTATTCCTCCTTAACCCATCTCAATTGTTGCTTCATTTTTGCAGAATTTGGTTTTGGTCTGTATTCAAGACAATACTGTCAATCAGCTGACAGTTGAACTGTGATTAGAACCCCAACCCCAATCCTCCAGTTTTTAAGGCAAGGTTTTTTCCATTAAACTTTTCTAGCTCATACCCTAATTTTAAAGAAAGATCAAAGAAAGGAAAAAACTGGAAATTAAGGAAATTACCATCAATTGATGTGTTAAAGACAATGATCCAAGAGAATTCCAAAGGACCATGATAAAAACAAAAAAAAAGCTTCCTACTATAAAAAAAAAATTAATGAATTCTTACTGCAGAATGAAGAATACTTTTTAACTTTTTCTTGTTTTTTCTTAATGCGTATTTTCTTTTGCAACATGACTAATAAGGAAATGTTTTGCATGACTTCATATTATAAAACCACTAATTTATGCTTGCCTTTTCAAAGAGTGAAGAAGAGGGAGGAAGGGGGAGGGAAATTAAAACTCAAAATTTTTACAACTTACTTTAAATAAAAAAATATATTTAAAAAAGAATTTCTAGTTATAAAAATGTTTAGACAGATGATAAAAGAACACTTAGAACATGGCCTTGATTGGAAACTATGGAAAAAAGTTTAACAAAATCAGGGACTGGATATCTGACATGAGCTCCCCTTTTCACCTGATCCTCTTTTATCTCATAAATACAGGATTAGCTAATGGTGGGTGATCTATAAGTAAGTCCCATTATTTTTAAGCCAAAGTCAGTGAGTCTATTTAATTTATGGTCTACCAGTAGTTCTATGACCTCAAATACTGTGTCTTCTGTCCTGCTGATACTTGGATAATACAACTGAACTAATTTTAATTTCCTGTTATTTGGTTCATTCAGTGAATTTAACTTAAGTCAGAGGACTCTGCTATTTTTCTCTCATTTCAATCACTTGATTCCAGCTTTTAGAGTTCATATTCTTTTAAATGTGATGTCTGTTAGAAGAAAACATTACAAGAGGGCACACCATAGGTCACAATTACTCCCTAAAACACAACCATTAACTATGGGAATCCCTTTTTCCATCTATATTTATTTCCTAGATTACTTCTTTTTCCAATCATCACTTGTGGCATGACCTCTAAATGAAGCAACTTAATCTGCAATATTTGGAATAATGTGAAGACTACTTGGGGATTCAAGCAAATACAAGTAAAAAAATTCTTAATTGCTATGAAATTACTTCAAGTACAATTTTATACAATATTCATGGTCCATGAAGGCCAAAACTGTCTCTTTACTTAGGAAATTATATCAAGGCATTTAAAACCAACTTAGAAGACTTTGAGTTAAGATGGAAGATGGCTAGACATTTTCTCTAATCCACAGGGCCTCTCAAACCTCTGGAAAACAAATTATAAATATATATGGCCCAAAACATGAACATATATGTATATACACACATTTCCCCCCCATGATATATGAGACATGTGAATACATATCTATGTGTATTTGAACAGGCTGCTTTTTCTATTCTGGTTCTCTTTAGTGCTATTTTTATTCGTTCTGTAAATATACATATGCATATAATATGTGATAATTATATTACTTTCACTATAGATTTTACAGTAAAAAGGCTTCTCTTGAATCCCTAATTTGTAACACATTTACTCAGAACTCCATTTTCTAACAAATTTCACATTCTAACAGTGCTGCACAACAGGATCCTCCCAGACTTGTGTTCTGGAAATCATTTAGCAATTCTTTTGCTGATGCATGTTGTTCTTGCTGACAGATAACTTCTTACCTCTTACCCTCACTCCAATATTTTGAAGTAACAAACAACAGACTTCAAATTTCTCCCCCAAGCCCTCAGCCTATGCATGATATCTATCTCATGAGGCAAAGGAAAGCAGGAAGTTTTCTTCGCCAAAAGCAGTATTTCTGATGAAGGAAAAAACAGAAGGAACCTGGGCAGAATGGCAGTGTGTGTTTGAGAGGGGAAAGGTTAAATAGGGCTGAAGAAAAGAATTAAGCTGAGGTCAAATCTGCTCTTCCAGAAATTAGGCATTGACCCACCATATACCAAGATAAGGTCAAAATGGATTCATGATCTAGGCATAAAGAATGATATTATAAACAAATTAGAACAATGTAGGATGGTTTACCTCTCAGACCTGTGGAGGGGGAAGGAATTTGTGACCAAAGAAGAACTAGAGGTCATCATTAATCACAAAATAGATAAGTTTGACTATATCAAGTTAAAAAGTTTTTGTACAAACAAAATGAATGCAGACAAGATTAGAAGGGTAGCAGTAAACTGGGAAAATATTTTTACATCCAAAGGTTCTGATAAAGGCCTCATTTCTAAAATATATAGAGAATTGACTCAAATATATAAGAATTCAAGCCATTCTCCAATGGATAAATGGTCAAAAGATATGAACAATTTTCAGACGAAGAAATTGAAACTATTTGCGGTCACATGAAAAGGTGCTCCAAGTCACTATTGATCAGAGAAATGCAAATTAAGACAACTCTGAGATACCACTACACACCTGTCAGATTGGCTAAAATGACAGGAAATGATAATGATAACTGTTGGAGGGGATGTGGGAAAACTGGGACACTGATACATTGTTGGTGGAACTGTGAACGGATCCAACCATTCTGGAGAGCAATTTGGAGCTATGCTCAAAAAGTTATCAAACTGTGCATACCTTTTGACCCAGCAGTGTTTCTACTGGGCCTATATCCCAAAAAGATTTTAAAGGAGGGAAAGGGACCCACATGTGCAAAAATGTTTGTGGCAGCCCTTTTTGTAGTGGCAAGAAACTGGAAATTGAAAAGATGCCCATCAATTGGAGAATGGCTGAATAAATTATGGGATATGAATGTTATGGAATATTATTGCTCTGTAAGAAACGACCAGCAGGATGATTTCAGAGAGGATTGGAGAGACTTGCATGAACTGATGCTGAGTGAAATCAGCAGAACCAGGAGAACATGATACACAGCAACAAGACTATACGATGATCAATTTTGATGGACATGGTTCTCTTCAACAATGATGTGATTCAAACCAGTTGTTCTGCGATGAAGATAGTCATATACATCCAGAGAGAGGCCTGTGGGAACTGAGAGTGAACCACAACACAGCATTTTAACGCTTTCTGTGAATATTTCCATGCATTTTGTTTTCCTTCTTAGGTTGTGTTTTTTCTTCTTCTCTTTCTAGATCTGATGTTTCTTGTGCAGTAAGATAACTGTATAGATATGTATATATGTATTGTATTTGTCATATAATTTATCCTATTTAGCATGTATTAGATTACCTGTCATCTAGGGGTGGGGGCTGGGGGGAAGGAGGGGAAAAGCTTGGGAAAAAAAAGTTTTTGCAAAGGTCAATGTTGAAAGGTCACTCATGTTTTGTAAATAAAAAGCTTTATTAAAAAAAAAAAAAAAAAAAAAAAAATCTGCTCTTCCAGAAGCCATTTGGGACAGAAACTGATACTTAAGAAAAGTGAATTCCCAAACACTTGAGGCATCTTGAACAATTTTGAGGTCCAGCCCTTAGGGAATAAGACAGAAAGTGAGCAATAAGGGAATTCATAGGGAACAAAGACAAATTATGGAAGATCCAAGAAAGAAAACTCTATTAAAATTTTTGAGCACAAGAAAATAGAAGACATATTAATAACAGAAGGGAAGATATTTTCCAGATCATCTAAAATGAATAGATACTTCTGAAAAAATATTACAAGAAAAAAGAAAAATACTTGAAGCAGAGGATCTTGTGGATTTTGAAAAGATCACAGAACCACAGCAGGATTCCAAATGCCTCAAAGGCATAAAGAGGATACATGAAAGCAGAATGCATGAACTGAACAGCAAAAATAATCAGCAGACTAGAAACACTTGAATCCAAGGCAAACCTCACAAAGAGACAAGAAACTAGAAATGTGGGTCAATCTGGAATAAGAGAAGCAAAAAACAATGTTAAATTCAGGAAAACATGCTTTCTTTACATTTAAAACATGTCCTCTTTCCTTCCACTCTCACGTAAGTTATTTTATTTTTTTACATGTAAACTAACTTTATAAATATACCTTTCTTTATGAATCATATTGGGAGAAAAAAATCAAAACAAAAGGGAGAACCCACAACGGGGGAAAAAAAAAGCAGAAAAAAAAATTAACATAGCATGTGTTGATTTATGTTCAGTCTCTATGTGTTTTCTTTCTAGATACACAGATGGCATTTTCTATCCAAAGTTTATTGGCATTGTCTTGGATCACTGAATTGCTAAGAAGAACCAAGAGTTTCATAGTTGATAATAGCACAATCTTGCGTTACTGTGTACAGTGTATTCCTGGTTCTGCTTGTTTCATTTAGCATCAGTTCCTGTAAAACTTTCCAGGCCTTTCTAAAATCAGCTTGTTCATCATTTTTTACAGAACAATAATATTCCATTACTTTCATATATCATAATTTATTCAGCAATTCCCCAACTGGTAAACATCTCCTCATTTTCCAAATCTTTACCACCACAAAAAGAGCTGCTACAAACACTGTTGCACACATGGGTTCTTCCCCCCCTTTCTATTATTTCCTTGGGATAAAGCAGTAGTGGCACTAAAACATGGTGTTCTGATAGGCAGGATATGTAGAGACAACTTAAAAACTATAGGTCTCCCAGAACACAAGTCAAAATGCTTGAACAGGATAATGCAATAAATACAAGAATAATGACCAGGAACTTCTTTAACAAAAAGTGTCAATGTAAAGAATCAATAGATCACCCCTCCAGAAAACAAATCACCAAACTCTAAGCAGAAAAATCCTAAAGACTAAATTGTTAAATTTAGCAATTCCAATGACAAACAACAAATTTTTCAACTGATCAAAAACAAGAATTTTAAATGTAAAGGAAAAATAATTGAACAGCACGAAACTTTTAACTAGGAGCAGTGGAAGTGATGCAGCAGATACAATACTGGGCCTGAAGTCCAGAACATTAGCTGAATTCAAATATGTCCTCAGACATTTAATAGCTGTTTGAGCCTATTTATTTAACCCTGCTTGCCTTAAGTTTCCTCATCTATAAAGGAGCAGGAAATGGCAAACCACTTCAATATCTTTTCCAAATAAACCCCAAATGGGGTCACAAGGCTCAACTGAATCAATTGTGTACCCTTCAGAAAATGTATAAAGGGATGAAATAATGAATTCCAAAGAGCAAAATGTGCTAAAAATACAGCATACCTCATAATAAAATCAACTAAGACAGTCCAGCTGGCCCTTCCCATAAACTACCTATAGAGAATGGAAAGCAAAGTATTTTCAGGATCTGGAGTTTATGGGATTTCTTATCTGTTATAGTTAAGCTGATGTGTAAATATTCTCCATTGCTCCCCTAAAAAACTTTAAGATACTTATCTTTACTCCTGCTTTCACTTTAATAGGCATTTTGATAAAATATCCTCTAGCCCTTGTACTTGAGATGCTTAATTGAGAACAGATCGATTTTTAAAATGTTAACAGATCCTTTTTTTAAATTGGAATTACAGGTTTCAGTTATTTGCAATCTAGAGTTTTTCAGAATTTTATTTTTTGACATTCTTTTTGATCACAAATTTTTTAAACAGTAGCTGAGATGGAGTATTTTTTGTTTGTAAACCAAATGAGTTATCTTTATTTCTGTAAACTAATTTCAGCTTTGCAAATTAGTCTACCAGCTTGCAAACAGCTAAGTGTGAATGGAGATTTACACTACTCTGTCAAATCCTAGCAATCATTTCTACTACATACTATTCTTGGCAATTTTCATCATTGTTATATAGCCACTCTCTGGGCTTTCAATAGTAGGACTAAGCCAGGAGTTTGCTCTTATTGGACACAAAGAGGTGGAATTACAAATCACATTAAAAGTATTCAGCATATTTTTTAAAATTACTTTTGTAAAAGTAGCACAGCAAACAGAATAATGGATCTGAAATCTGAGGCGCTTATTCAAGTCCCTCTTCAACAATAACCACCTGCTGTGTGACTTTAGTCAAGTCACATTCTCTGAGTCTTAGTTTCCTCATCTGTAAAACTCTAAAGTCTGTGATCCTCTAATCCTATTCTCCTTTGCAGTACCAAAAGATGAAACTGTATTTATAAATTTAAGAATTACCAACTGGTGAAAAAAAAAAGCCCAGTTCTGCAAAATGCACTAATTTGTTACTGAGATTTTTTTTCCTCAGTCAACAAATTCCCATCTTTATTTTATTTTATAGCTCCATTATTGAAAGCCATCTTCCCTTTCTTTTTTTAGAATCATTTAAGAGTGGCTGATGGTGTCTTGGAATAAATAGGGGTTGAGGGAAGGTGTAGGATTATGGAACAACCAAAATTATGCATATATACAAAAGTATATAAAAACAAAATCTCTTAACCAGCTGAAGGTGATTTAAGAGGTAACAGTGATTTAGAGAATAGATCAAATAGATCAAAAACCCTGGTCACCAAAGGTAAGCATATGATGTTTGCTGACTGACTGGCCTAGTGCAAAAAGTTCCTTACCTGAAGTCTGTGATTTGGAATGGAAAAAAGATTAACTTTCATTTCAATATAACTGGTTCTTGTTTTTATTTTTGGAATTCTTAGATATTTTGTTTTATGCATTTTAAAATATTCTTCTTAGAAGGGGTACATAGACTTCACTGCTAATGCCAAAGGTGGCCAGGATTCAGTCTAGGAACTAATCCTGTGAAGTGAATTCAAGCTAGAAAAGATCCGGATGGACCTCAATTCAATATGGCCTAAATTAATCTCTATTCTAGAAGCCCTCTAAACTTTTAGGGAAACTCAAGGTCTACCCTATGGCAGGACCTGAGATTTTTATCACAAGCACAGAATATTTTCATGTGTGTGATGCTCAACCTGTGATTTAACAACCTGTGACGTAAGCCTTCCAATTCATTCCATATTGAGGTAGATTCCAAAACTGACTTGGGCCTAAGGTAAATGGGGTAACTATTTTTTAGAGAAGAGATATGAGTTTTACCTGTCACTGTAAAATATCAGCTTGAGGAAAAGTGTTAATTAACAGAAGATATATGGGACAAAGTGAGGCAGTTTCTAAATAATTGTAATTAACATATATATATATATATATATATGTATATATATGCTCTCTCATTTGATCTTTACAACTCTTACAAAGTAAGTTTTATTATCTCTATTTTGTGGATTAGGAAACTGAGGCTGAGATAAGGTAAGTGATTTATTGAGATTGACATAGCTAGCTGTCTGAAGAAGGATTTGACTTGTTCTTCCAGTCTCCAAATTCAGCACTCTACTACACTACCTAGCTTGCCACAATGTAGTAAACAATTCCTCACCTCTTAAAAATTTCAATACCTTAATGATGTTAGGAAAATCTTACACATGGTCCCCCTTCCTATCAGATGTCTTCCAAAAGTGTACAGTTTATACACCAGAGCTTCACAACATCCTTCAATTATAGTATAAAATTTATTAAAAATGGGGTTTACCTTAGACAATATTATCAAGTATAAGGACATAATTCAAAAATTCTGCTTCCAGTACATTGGACAGATGGCATTTTTTTAAATATGAGGGCTTCTTAAACTTTTTCCATTTTCCACTCCTTTTTGCCCAAGGAATTTTTACATGATCCCCGGTATATAGGTATATAAAAATGACATTTATTGATAATAAATCAAACTTTCATGACCCCCAGATATGGTTACAAACCACAGCTTAAGAAACTGAGATATATAAAACTGTGGTATTTTTGTTTTAAGAATTACAAAATAATCTAAGATAATATTTATAATCTAAAAATGACAAAAAAGAATAGGAATTGAATGAACTAAAATGAACTAAATGAACACTGTATAAATGAAATAAGTCCCTTATCTAGGGCAAGGAATTTGGACATTTGAAGAATAAAAGATTAATAGGTACAAAATCTTCTTTAGCCACATACCTGGTTTACAGCAGATGGCTGGGTTGATGAATTTCAAGATGGATGTCAAGAGGAAAGAATAAGATATCTATAATCCTCAGTCAAAAAAAGATTCCTAAAGGAAGGCAGCAAAGAAAGAAGAATGTGTTTTATATGTTATTGTTTTTGTAATAAAGCAGTTATGTGAAGCTTGACCTTTGGGTTTCTGATTAATTTAATGTTAGAATTCTAGTATGAAAAAATAAAAGCAGATCCGAACATTTCCAAATTATGTCTACTCATCACAAATATAAATTTAATACTATGAAGATACTTAAGAGTTTTCCTTTTTGACAGGTCTTTTATCCTGAACTGTCAATATTCAATATTCATTGACTTGTTCTTTCTGTCTCCAAATTCAGCACTCTATTACACTACCTAGCTTGCCACAAAGTACTAAACAATTTCCCACTTCTCAAAATTTTCAATACTTTAATGTTAGGAAAATCTTACAATATTTTTTGAGAAGGTATATGATTATACCTTCTCCATCTGCGCCCTCAAAAAAAAAAAAAAAGGTTCTATCACTGTTATGGGTTTCAAGTTTCTTTACCTGTAAACCAAGGGGTTTAAATTCAAGTGAAGAGTCCTTCAAGTTCTATTACTGTATGATTATGAAACATTTGTCTTTATAAAATGGCTGTTACCTCTTGGTATTTTGATTAAATATTAATACAAAAATAATTATTATTTAAACAGACTGCATTTAGTGGGTTGACCAATTTCCATTAATTCTGCAATCCATTTGAAAATGCAGAGAAAAAACTTTCACCCTAAAGTTTTGATTCAAAACTAAAAGTATTAATTTTCAAATTCTTTCTTTTCTTCTTCCCAACTCCAATCATAACATGTTTTGGAGTCTACAACACAATTAGCAACTGCAATAGCTTTTTCTAGGATCCTTAAAGACACATAATCTGAAATATAAATTCCTTACTAAATGCATTATGGGTCTGAATTTTGTGGCCTCTTAATACATCTCACTACTATAAAACTATACTACTTCAAGATTCTTAATAAACAAAAAGTTGTCTTCTTGTTTTGATTCTCCTGGTTTATAATCAATCTAGTTAAACAGCAAAATGGTTCTGAAAAATTAGCCATATAGGTTGTACAAACAGCCTTACAAGAATGATCAATTTTAAAGCAAGGAATTTGCTTGCCTCACAAATAGTGAACCACAATGTAAATTCCTGGAGTAGAGTTAGTTCGAATATATAGGGTTTTCTTTCCCACACATAATGTCTTTATAATAAAATATGTCTGCATATGGAAAATGAAAATTAATTGCAATTTCAGAGTTCACTGATAAATAATATCTGTTTTTTTGAGAGGGAGGGGAATATCTCAATTTTCTATATGACTCCTTGCATGGGAGCACAATAAATAAATGTGTTGAATAAATGAAGAAACTCTAGCTACTTTCCCTTCAGTCTTTTATATGTCAAAATTTTGGGGACCGAGAAAAAGAGTTGCTTGGCAGAACTGATCCAGAGAATCAAGTGGCAGACACAGGAATGGGGGTCCAATTCATGTTGTGACACATAGCTCAAATGCATTTGCTATACTGCCACTCTTCCCATGTACTGAAACCATTTTGATGTATAACTTCAAGTTTTGAGTACGATATCCAAAACCCAGGCAATGGGGAGCACTTCCAAACTAGTAGGAAGCTGGCAGTACCAGGAAGCCAAAAAGACCTGAATTCAAATCCCACTTCTAATACTTTCCGTGTGACCTTAGACAAATCATTTAACCTTGGAATTTAAGTTTCCTCCAAGATAGAAAATAGCTGTTATTAAGAGCTAGAAGAAACTTCTTAAATGTTTAACTCCCAACGCAAATAGTACAGCCCCAGCTGCACAGTCTCGGCAGCCCAGGTCACGTAGAAGTCACACAAGGAAGGTTCATCCTAGTTGGGAACATAGTCGGGCCTTCCTGCGAGTCCGCTGCCCCTCCCCTCCCCCCTCCCAGCATCCTTCAGTCTCGGCAAAGAACTGGGAGCCCGTTGCCGAGGAACCCCCGGAGTCGGGCCTAATCCCTACACAGGGAAACAACTCTGGCCAGCTCCAGGTCCCGGCTCAGTGATTTTCTTTCACTCTGTCGCTCTCCCTCTCTCACCTGCCCACCCGCCGCTCCGCCTCCGGAGTCCGCTGCTGTGATACCCGGCCAAGAAGGAAGCCCGCCTTCCAATGTCCGCAGCTGGTGAGGGACGCCAACGACTGAGCATGCGCTCGTTCTCCAGTGATGGCCCCGCCCCCCTCGCCTTCCGGTCCTGGATGGGATTATGGCCAGTCTCCGGGTTTTATCCAGGTGCGCCTGAAAAATTGCCTAGCAGTTCTGAGTCCGGTGTCCTGACCTTGAGGAAAACTGAAGGAGAATGGGAATGCATGGACTGGATTATATACTCTCACGGATCCTTTCAAAAGATACATTTTTTTTAAATAGTGGAGAAATCAGCAATCCCAGAATGAGATCTGGATAAAGCAGATTAAAATGCCAAAATTTGTCACAAAAACTATACCCAAGTGGCCTCAGACTGTTCATACTAGGCGAAAGAATCTTTGAACTAGCATATATTAAGTACTTACTATTTGCTAAGCACTGTGCTTATCATTAGGGATACAGAAAATGGTGAAACGGTTCCTTACCACTAAGATCTCACACCCTAATAGAGAAGGCATTTAGGAAGGGAGGGACAGGCATATGGATCTCTCTAGATGTATAATGTATGGATACATTTATTTCTATATATCCATGCTGGATTTTAAGATTAAAGACTTGAAACACCCTATACATGTATGTATGCATATCTGTATGTGTGCATATATACTGGTACATATATTGACAGAAATAGGCACTGTATGTGTAACTATATGTGTATATGTGTACCTATGTCAATAAGCAATTATACACTCTGCTAGATGTGAATAGACTTCAAGTGTATTCAAGACCTGAATTCAATTTTTTTAGCCCTTCGACCAGCTGATATAGGAGAGTGGATGTAAGAAATCTTAGAAAGGAAGATAAAAACAGGTGATAGGACAAGGCATTTTGCAGAACAAGATGGGATTTAAGATATATAGCTATATAATATCTATATTCATATATACACATATGCATGTGTGTGTGAACAGCTAGGAAATCATCTTTATCAGTTCAAATCTCACCTCAGACATTACTAGTTGTGTGACTGTTTGCCTGTTTTCTAATCTGTAAAATGAGCTGGAGAGCATGGCAAACTATTCCAATATCTCTGCCAAGAAAACCCCAAATGGGGTCACAAAGAGAAAAGACTGAACAGGAAAATATATATATATATTGTGTTAGTGTGTAGAGAGGAATGAATGTTTACTTTTCATTAGGTCAAGTGGGAACATCTTCAAAGAAAATCGTTTGCTTTAAAATTGACCTTACTAGTAGAACTTTTTTTTTTCTACAACTCGTGTCGCTAATTTTTCTGAACCATTTTACTCTTTTTTGAAGCCATATCTATGTACATATATGTGGGCATGCACCTTCTGCAAATACATCTATATTCTTCACTTATAAAAATACATACGCATCTAATGCAAACATGTATCACACATATGTATTTCCTATCCACGGTTCAGATATCCTGGAGCTACTCTTCAATGCCCTCTGCTTCCTCGAAAAACCCGGATTAAGGGAAATTGAGGTAGAAACCCCCTAACAGGGGAGGCAGAAAGGGCTGGGTTCAGGCAGAGGGAATAAATTTCTGCTCCCATCACATGGAACTTCATGGAAGGAGCGAAAAACTTCTAAATTGGTGCCTTTGGATTCATGCCGCTCATATTTGGGGTTTGTTTTCTTTTTCCTATCACTTAGGCAATATTATCGTAGTATTTTTCATCCCGCTAGTAATGCACCAATTTTTGAAAAGAGTACATTTAGTATTTTATCATGCCACTACCTTTATTTCCTAGCAGTCTGTTTTGCCTTTAAGATGGTTATCGCCCACAGCTAGCTCTAGAATGGCCTGTGAAGAACCA
Source organism: Myrmecobius fasciatus (assembly GCA_023553655.1). NCBI lineage: Eukaryota > Metazoa > Chordata > Mammalia > Dasyuromorphia > Myrmecobiidae > Myrmecobius > Myrmecobius fasciatus. The sequence goes on along the minus strand of JAJPUD010006724.1, from coordinate 78,981 downwards.
CGTGATCAAACTGCAGGCGTTTCTCCCCCCCCCCCCCCGGAAGCCTTTGTTTTGGTTTGACATTGGACCAATTGCTTCGGCTTCCATGTTTAGTATGGGCAATGGCGATAAAGTAAAGGTCCGCCCTTAACGAGAGGGCTTGGCGCCCATTTTGGTTTTGGGCATAGTTCTCTGTAGACCTTTGGGAGGTTTCACTTTCTGTCACAGTATTAAGTTTTGGCAAGGGCTTCGGAGGTCAGTGGAGGTCACCTGAGATAGAAGCCAGACTTGGCTTCCGAGACCCTGGATAGCGGGGCTGAAACACGGGTCATCCGAGTTCCTCTAAGCCTCGGCTGAGGGTCCGGCGTTTCTCTAGTTTGGGCTTTCACAATCAAGTACTAAATGAATAGGAGAGAGGAAAAATAAGTTAAAGCTACTCTCTCCATCCCCTTCTCCCACAGTCTCCACTGGTTTCTTAGGTAAGAAGTTTCTGCTTTGTACATCACACCTTGCTCCCTCCAGGTTTGGCTCTCACTCTTAAACTGACGGTGGCCCCGGACAGATGGGCGTTCTCAGACCCGCCAAAGACGCACTTTCCCTAGGGTTACCTTAGCTTCTGGAGATGAGATAAGCGAACCGCTAATTCAGGTATTAGAGCTGATGTCTTGGAGGCTGTCGGAAAAGAAGGGAAGGGAAACGAAAGTATTTATTAAGCATCTACTATATAGAGGACTTGTGATAAGCACTTTAGAAATATTAATCATATTTGATCCTAATAACATCCCTACCCCCATTTTACAGTTCAAAACTGAGGCAGATGGGTTAAATGACTTGAACAGGGTTATACAGCTAATGAGTACCTGAGGCTGTACTTTTAAACTCAGATCTTTCTTACTCCCGGTCTTTATGTCCTATGCCGAGATTGTGGAGGAAATGATGAAAGGGGTTGACTCCAGTTGTGGAGCCATTAACTATCTGTCCAGCTGTGTCTGGAAAACTCTTCCAATAGGTGCACAACAATAAATTTTGTTAAGATGCGTCTACCTTCGGCAATATATACAAGTGTATTCCTAGCCTAAATATTACCTGATTTGGGGGTGCTGTAAAAACACAGTTTATATAGCTAGTCCTACCATTTTTACGATAAAGGGGACTAAATTATTTCCTTGATTTTCTTAAAAACTCCTTTTCAGAAAAAAAAGTACATAAAATAAACTATATAAGATTATAATAGCATTCAATTTTATTAAAATAAAATTTTCTTCCTACCTCCCCACCCCAGTAAAATTAAGGGACTGGACTAAATGACCCATAAGAACTCTTGAAATTCTGTTATTCTATGGAGCAGATTCTCTTTGCATAAATATACCTCTGTATATTTGGCCTATGGATTTATTGCTAATGGCAAGCAATAAATAAATAAATAAATAAACAAACAAATAAATAAATAAACAAATAAACAAATAAATGGCACTGTGGAGTGGTAGTAAATAGATACTGAATAGTTTTAAAAGAGCATACTTCTATGAATGAATGAATACAAAATTATTATAGGGTTGACTGTTCTAAGTGCTGGGGATATAGATGCAAAAGGAAAGATTTATTTGTACCCTTACAAAATTTAAATTTTAATGTTCAATTTTGACTTCATTTGAGGTTTTCTTGGTAAAGGTACTGGAGTTGTTTCTCCAGCTTATTTTACTGATGAGGAAACTGAAACAAGCAGGGTTAATTGACTTGCCCAGGGTCACACAGTTAATTTATGAAGCCAAATTTTAATTCAGGGAGATGAACCTAACGTTGGCCTGATACTCAATCCATTGCACTACCTTGCTACCCCTGAACAACAACGATAAAAAATTAGAAGTAATCTCAGAAGGAAGGCAAAGAAAAGAAGGAATAAACCAGATGAGGCTTCTTGCAGATGGTCGAATTTTAGCTGAGACTTGATGGAAGCTGGGGGAAGCTGAAGAGCAGAAATGAGGAGACCCTTCCAGGCCTAGGGGCAGTAAAGCCAGTGAAAATACACGGAAGGTGGAAGTGGTGTCTTGTTTGAGAAGCAGCAAAGAAGTTTGTCAGGTAATGACAGCTATGTAAAGGAAAATAAGATGTAAGAAAAGTGGAAAAATAGGAAGGAGCCAAATTACAAATTATTTTGAAAGCCAAGCCAGATTTTGTGTTTGATCCTGGAGTTAATAGGGAGCCATTGGAGCTTTAATTGGGGAGAGGAGTGATGGAGTCAGAGCTTCATTTTAGGAAGACCTATCTGACAACTGAGTGAGGGGTAGCTGGGAGTAGAGACTTGAGGCAGGCCAATCCAATTGCAGGGGCTTGGTGGGAATGTTGGCTGAGGGCTGAGAGCCTGCTTGGTGTGGCTGTCAGTGGAGAGGGCAGCCCTTGAAACTGATGAGCCAAGAGAGGGCATTGAGCATGATGGCCCCTCGGACTGGGAGGGCAGTGTCAGTCTGGACAGAAATAAGGAAGTTTAGGAGAAGGCAAGTTTTCAGAACAGATAACATACCTCTTCCAGAAATAATGGCAGAGCTGTTTCGATTGTGATTCCAGAACTGAAAGAAAGAAGACACCTGCAGGGTTATAAGACTGATGGCTAGATTTCAAAAAATGACTTGCAAGTAGTATTAATAAAATGCTGAGTCAAGGGGGAGGCGCCAGTCGGAATGGTGGATGCTCTAGGGCCCAGCTTCTCAGCCCCTTAAGGAGTCATGTAACTGTGGGGTTGTGAAATTATAATTTATACACACCTCTACATATAGGTATATAAAATCAGCATGCTTACAAACATTTACTGATAATAAATCATAAAGAATGCATTTAAAGCAATTCTTTGGTTTACATATAATTTTACCATTTATTAAAGATGAAAGCAAGTTTTCATACCAATGAGACGGATATGTTTGTTTATTTTTACATAAAGGAGTAAATCTTGGTGGAATATTTGATACCTTTTACTGTTGCCAAATTTTTCACAACCCCCACATTCAGTTTCATGACCTCATATGGTGGGGTAGTGATCCACAGTTTAAGAAGCCTTGCTCTAGGCAGGAGTTTGGAGATAAAAGGATCTAAACCAACTGGATATGGTTTCTGGGCCACAAGGCTATTGAGATGATGACCACAGAATAGAGGGTAGGTTTATGTTACTGGCAATTAAATTGGACTCCAGCCTGTGGTCTAGGCCGAAGGGTGAGATCTCAGGGTGGAAAATGAAGAACATGCTCCAGGTTTTTTTGAACTTTTCATGTGTGACCTGAGGATGACTCACTAATCTTTTAGTGCCCCAGGTACCTCCAAGATCTTAAATTTTGCTGAATAGTTGAAGATTTACTTTGGTTGAGTTTCCTTACTGGGAGTTTAATCTTCCATAAACCAAAAAAACAAAAACCTCATTTTTTGAGAACTAGAAATATTCAACATATTTAAAATATAACTTAAGGACAAAGATAATTGTGTACACCTTGAAGAACTTAACTAGATTTTCAATTCACTAATAATTTAAAATTAATTATATTTATCAAATCAAATTAATCTGCTAATGTGCTTATCTCTGCTTTCGTCATTAACTCTCATCTGTTCCCAGCATGCTAAATTTTTGTCAAATTATCAACATATTATAATCTTGAAAAGTAATGCTGACATATTTTCATGTGAATTCTTTTGACACCTAAAAATTGTTGCTATCTGTTGACGTTGAGTCCTGATTCTTCTCCAGTTTCACTACACTAATAGAGTATTCTATTTAATTTGTATGCCTTATCATGTTAACACAGTAGTCTGTGTGCAAATCTTTACTTTTTATATGGGGAAGAGTTAACAGCATAATAATGACTGCAGTTCAACAATTCACAAGAAAAGACTGATTCACTACATTTCCTTCCTTTAAGTACCTTGCTTCTTTTTTGGGTGGAGTTTTCCTTCTGTGGTAAATAATGATCTTCTTTGGAAAGGGAATTAGCAGTATGAAACATTACAAATTTGCCAAATGACTGAGTTTTCCATTCAGATGCCTTTCCCCATTAGGCTTTTTCTTAAGCATGTATTTCAAATGGATTCATGAGATTGTATCATTTAACTGGGAATTTTGTGGGTGGTCCAGGTTACTATTGGACGATTTGTGAGCCAGGAAAAATCACAAACTTCTGTTTCCCCATCCTATCCATCTTTTAATTGGGAAAGTAAATATGAATATTCTTATTATGTATTTCATAAAGGTATTGAGAAGCTCAGTAAGGAAACTTGTAGTTAAAGAAGAGAGGCCCATAGAATAGAATGTTGGACCTAAAGTCAAGAAATCTTGAGTTCAAAACCAACTGCTTTTATCATCTCATCTATAAAACTGAGATACTGACCCTTGTCTTCTAGGGTTGATAAGAGGATAACATGAAATATTTGCTTAGTGTTTTTCAGACCTTAAAAGAACTATAGAAATACTAACCGTTGTTGTTAAAGTTGTTCTACAAATATGATATGTGTTTCTTATGGATTTTAACATATTTTGTTATAGTTTTGATTTTAGTTATATATTTTGATTATTAAGTTTGGGGGTAGCTATAAAAACTGCCATGAGAAACAGTATTAAATATTATTACTTTTATGGAAAAGTAATTTTTTTACTTTTTTTTAAATTTTACTTAAAAAAGAGTGTTGTTTAAGGGTTATGTGACAGGGTGAGAAGATACAGTTTTAATCTTAATTTTACTACATTTAATTTCATGTTCCTTTTTAAAATATATATATCATGTGCACCTAAAATTTCTTGTTACAAAACAAAATTATTTAGTGGCCAGAGCTTCCAATATACTGTATTGTGAAACCCTGGAAAGTAGATATTCATGTTAAGACCTGCTCATGCTTAGATTTCACAATTGGCATTTTCAGTTTTATAATATGTTTTATATTTTTTATAACTTTAACTTTTACAAGTTAAGCACATGATTTTTTGTTTGTTTTTGCCAGGAGTTGAGGTTAAGTGACTTGCTTGGGATCACAGAGTTAGTAAGTATTAAGTGTCTGACGCCCGATTTGAATTCAGGTCCTCCTGACTCCAGAGCTGGTGCTCTATCCATCTTTTTAGTGGAATATAACTTATTTATATGTATTTAATAATTTTAAAGTACCTTAAATATTGAAAACTTCCTTTATATCTTATTTTTTATAGCTGGAATGAAATCATTTATATATAATAAGAAGACCATTTGTCTGTAAAATATAGGCTTGTAAAGCTAAGGGTATATTAAATAAAACCTCATTTCTTTTTTAAATAGGAAGATGCAATAACTTAATTTTCATGCTATTTTATATACATGTTTTGAAAGTATAAACTTGAGCTTTAGTAAATGTGTACCTTGTTATTATAGTGTTTATAATGCATGCTAGCATAAATTACAACTTGATAATTATAAATGAAATATGAAAGAACTTGCCAATTTAATTGTCCGAATATCATTTTAGAATTTTGGTTGTGTATATTTGTATTCCCAACACAATTCTTGGCATGTAGTAGACAGTAATTTATAAATGAACAGAAAATCATTTATTAGCTATTTAAACTATTTACTAGGCACTGCTAAGTGCTAGATGTAGAAGTAGAAGTAAGCAAGACATGACCCACCTTAAAGAAGCTTGCATTCTATTGGGGAAGTACTATATTCCTAAAGGGTTCCTATAATGGGGGCAGACATCATGCTAACATCATGGTTTGGAATTAGATGGTATTCTGCTGCCAGGCAAGAAAAAGTTTGAAAGCTCAAGTCTGAGGATTCGAGTCATAGGGGCAGACTCTGAGTTACAGATAGAGGGAGAAAGAAGAAGGGAATGAGAAAGAGGGAGATGAGCCAGAGCTATTCTTTGTAGGAAATTCCTAGGATTCAGTGTCTCATTTATCATAGGATGTCAGTGAAGAAAAATCATCTTTTTTGTTTTCCTTTTTTTTTTTTGCTTAATAGTATTCTTTTTTGTCCAATTACAAGTAATGATAATTTTCAGCACTGACTTTTATAAGATTTTGAGTTCTAAATTCTTTCCCAAGACAGCAAACTATCTGATAAAAGTTTTACATGTACAGTTATTTTAAACATATTTTCATATTAGTCATCTTGTGAAAGAAAAGTCAAAACAAAAGGGAAAAACCTGAGGAAAAAAAAATGAAAATAGTAAGCTTCGATCCATATTAGTCTCCATAGTTCTTTCTCTGGATGCGGATGGCATT
>JAJPUD010006724.1:61901-72766 GCA_023553655.1 Myrmecobius fasciatus | reverse complement strand
CTGCTCACTATTTGTTATAGTACAATAGTATTCCATTACATTCAGATACTACAATTTATCCAGCCATTCCCCAATTAATAGATATCCACTCAATTTCCAATTCTACTGCCAACCATTAAAAAGCTGCCACTAATAATTTTACACATATGTATTGTTTCCCTCTTTTATGATCTTTTAGGAATATAGATTCAATAGAAACACTGCTGGATCAAAGGGTATGCACAATTTTATAGCCCTTTGAGCATAGTTCCAAATTGCTGTCCAGAAGGGCTGCATCAGTTCACAACTCCACCAATACATTAGTGTGCCAGTTTTCTCACCCTTCCTCCAACATTTATCATTATCTTTTCCTGTCATCTTAGCCAGTCTGATAGGTATGAGGTAGTACCCTAGAGTTGTTTTAATTTGTATTTTTCTAATCGATAGTGATTTAGAGCATTTTTTTCATAAGACATTTTTCATATGGCTTTAATTTCTTCATCTGAAAATTGTTCATATCCCTTGACCATTTACCAATTGAGAAATGGCTTGTATTCTTATAAATTTGGCTCAGTTCTCTATGTATTTTAGAAATGAGGCCTTTATCAGAAACACTGGCTATAAAAATTGTTTCCCAGTTTTTTGCTTCCCCTCTCATCTTGGCTGCTTTGGATTTGTTTGTGCAAAAACAGAAAAAGCATTTATTAAATACATATTAAGTATTAGGCATTGTTAAGTGCTGAGGATACAAGTTCAAGCAAATAGGACAGTCCCTGTCCTTAAGTAGCTTCTACTCTAGATAGGGGGAAGACAATTGCACATAAGGGACAAACAAGAGTTGTTGGCAGCATATTGACCTGGCCTTCAGCAAGAAAAATGAAAGTCTGACTCAGATCCCAAAGTACCAGAGATAGAGTCTGAGTTCCCTCAGGGCCAGGTAAGTAGCCAAAGTGCCTTTAGTGGTTTGGGATTGGCCAAGAAGTAGTGTGATATCCTGTTTCTGAGCAAATTAAGACTTTGAAAGCCCATATATGAGAACTAAAGATCCTAGGAAGTGGATTTTTGAAAAAGACCTCTAAACAGAAAAAAAAAATAGAATCATTCATTCAAATATAATTCATTTCTTTTGATGTTGAGCCTATTAAGTACTGATTGATTGGTTGGCTTAAATAATCTCATTAATTCTCACAGTAGTTCTGTGATTTAAGTTGCAATTAGTATTAGAGGTACTTTTGTCTTTTATAGTAGGAAGCTGTTGCAATGGCCCAGGAAATAAAATCTTGAATTGGGGTGGTACCAAGTTGTGTTAATAGAAAAAAAAAAAAAAAAAAAAGGAAAAGGAAAAAAGCCACATGCAGGGATAATAGATAAGGCTTGCCTACTGATTGGATGTTTGGGACAATAAGTAGAAGATGACTTGAGATTTGGGGTAATTGGAAAGATATTGCAGCCTACAACCAGAAATAGAGAAGTTAGGAAGAGGGAGGCATTTCATAGGAAAAATAAGTCACATTTGGGGTAACTGTACTTTGCTGAGTCCTTTCTTGAACAAGTTGGAACGTCCAGTTTGTCTTCAAGTACTTTGTTAGTAAAACTTTCAAGGATTGGAATAGACCATGAGGGATTATTCTAGGCAGTGACGAGTTTTTAAGGTCTGGCCATTTTGGCCCTACAATACCATGTCCCAGAGTTTCTGCCTTGAAAAGATAGTGAACTAAGAAGTAAAATGTAAAATTCATATATAGGGCAGAGTGAGTAGGTCAATTTTCCTAGAAAGCAGAGTACCTGAGGTGGCATGATGTGTGATCATTCTGAAAAGACAAGGTAGAGCTCAGTTGTAAAGGGCTTTAAAAGCCAAGCCACTTGATTGTTGTCCATGGAGCATTAGGAAGAAATTGAAGCTTGCCTCAAGAGGAGATGTCTCATTGTTATGAATTGGTGTAGCTATAGAAAAGTGGTAGGGTTCTAAACAGAAATATTAAAGTTAGCAAGCCTGGGATTAGGGGAAAATGATGAGTTATTTGGATATTTTAAGCTTGAGATGTCTGTGTACTCTCCTGGTAAAGATTCCAACAAACTCTCAATTAAGATTAGAAGTCAGCAGAAAGAAGAGGTCTAATATGAAAATGTAGTTTTCTACTATAGAAATGTTCATCATATAGAGGGAGGTGAGGTAATGGAGGGTGGGACATCCTAGAAGAGGGAAATCAAAAAGTCCAACAAAGGCAGCTAAGCAGAATAGATTTTGAAAGAATGAAGAGAGAGCATTGTCATTAATACCTAGAGAAAGGAGAGGATCTGGTAGAAAGAGTCAGCAGTGTTAAATGAGGTAGACAAAGAAAAAAAAAAGGTATTTAATTCCAAGCTTTGAACTATCAGTGTTTTACAAAACATAACCATTTAGGAATTTCTGTGACATTAAACTTAGCCGGATTCAAACATTTAGCATTTATTTTTAATTCTTAGGAAAATAGTTAACTTACATTAGGGTTCAGATCTAGTAGCATAAAAACAAAGATAAAATTCTATTTTTACTCTACATTGTATTTTCCCACAGAATAATCTAGTAGGTCACTGACTTTTATTTTTTAAAGTTTATCTCTAATATATATCAAAGTGGAATAGCAAGAATGGGATGCCATTTAACCCTGTTCTTTTCTCTTTCAGTTTCTCAATTTTGTTTCTTCAGAGTTTCATAGTCACTTAATATTTTTCCTATATTGTTATTTAGCTGATCTTAGAGTAAATGCCCTTTTAACATCAGTGAGCCAGATTTCAAATCACAAAAAGTGAGATCAGAAAGGACAGCTTAATGAAAAGGTAGAAAGTTATTCTCAGGATTTCTTATATTCCTCTATCTTATAGAACTATTCCTATATATTATAAAGACTTGGTTCCTTGGTGAAGATTACATTCTTTGTGGGTGATGCTTGTAGAATTTTCAGAAATTTTCCAGTTGAAATGGAACTTTATTGAACAAACAGCACTGGTAATAAGACTTTTTAAATTTGGTACCACAAAGGCAACTGTTGTGGGATAGACTTGCATCAGAATAATAAGATTTTTTTTCTTTCATTTAAGTAATTTTGAAGGCTTATAAAAGTGATGTTTAAAATTGTTTTCCTCTTGTGAAATATGTGACAAGTTAGGAAAGCTTGTCTCTGTCCCAAAACTTAATCAGGATAGGGAATATCTGTATACTGAAAATTGTGCTGTAAAGACAAAAATTCAATTGGATCACTGATTTTTATTCCATTAATTTCAATGTGACAGATATTTAGATATTACATGAAATATCTTTAGATGTTCTTTGTATATATTTATTTAAATTAAAACACTGATCTTTGGTAACCCAAGTATGCATATATCCAAATGAATCTGTGATCTTATGGATTCTGGAGATCTCTTTCATGGTGCAAACCACATCCTTCCATGTTTCACATCCTGTGAAACTCATTTCTGTCCTTCCATAAGCTTGCCACAGTGAGCACACCCAAAGATGTAGAGACCCTTCTTGCTTTCAACTGACATTGTGAAACCCCCATTGCTTCACTCTGGTCTGGCTGTCCATTTGTTATCCTTATACTGTATATGGAACCAGCTAATCTTCTCTTCCCTTTGATAATATCTTATACACCATTGTTTATATGTTGCATCCTGTTCACTTGCAACAGAGACGGGATAGGTTTTGGTAAATTACACAGCTTTTTTTCTTGAAACCAAGCTTCCCAGGAAAGTAACAGCCTATCATTTTAGAAAATAATTTTTTTAGAAAAAAATGTTTATTGCTATATCTCAGTTTTTGAAATAAATTTGTGTGTGTGTGTATATATTTTACATCACCAGAATTTATCCCAGTATCCATGCTTCTCTCTCTACTCTCAGAGGGCTACCATATTGAGGAAAATTAATATTATACTATTATATTAATTACTAATTATTAATTTTGGATCCATCCTTTTCCTCCAATTTTTGTTAAGACCCCACATCAGTTGGTCTTTGATGGGTATAACTGAGTGCTGTAATATTCTCCCAGTTCCTAGGCATCTACCAAAGTAGAGGCTTGGTTTTGTTTTACTTTTTGTTTACTCTGTAATAAAAAACAAGCCTTAGCTTCTAACTTGCTCATTTGTCTGACCTAGCTTATGTAGTAAAGTGACTGGAGAGCTCCAAATAGAAAAGCTTCCCCTGTCTATATACCTTGAAGCTTATGAATCTCATAATTAAGATAGATTCTCAGCAGGAAGAGTTGAAGACTTTTAACCCACCTCTTCCTTAAATGTGCACCCATTAATGTTGAGCTTCACTAGTTGGGTATTCTCTGGCAAAAAGTACACTAATGATTTCAAGTAATTTAATCCCCCTTGGCATCGTTAGTTATCTACAGAAGCCATCGACCATCAACTTATTGATAATTAGCCAAGCTAATTAATAAATCAAAACTGTAAAGTGCTATTATTTGCAACACTATACAAAATTTTATTATTATTATTATTTTGCTGAGGCAATTGGGGTTAAGTGATTTGCCCAGAGTCACACAGCTAGGAAGTGTTAAGTGTCTGAAATCACATTTGAACTCAGGTCCTCCTGATTTCAGAGCTGGTGCTCTCTCTACTGAGCCACCTAGCTGCCTCAAAAATAAATTTATTAAAAGAAAAAGAAGAGGAATAACCTGCCAAAATTGATCAGCATATAAAAAAAGTCTGAAAATATATGTAATTTTTCATATTTGTGGACATATCTCTTCAGAGCACTGGAACAGAGTGAGGGATGACATCTCTTCTTTGGGAGTCGTGCTTAGTCTTTGTAATATTGCAACATTCATTCTTCAGTTTTTATTGTTCTTTTCATTTACATTATTGCTATTGTACATATTGTTTACTTGTCTCTACCTCACCCTTTGTTAGCACAAATAAATCTTTCCATGCTTCTGTTTTCATTTCATTTGTCATTTCTCATATCATAGTTATATATTACATTAGTTTGCCAAAATTTATATTTATGACTCAGTATATATCTACTTTATTTCCTTCCATTTTTTGTCATTATTACACATATTGCAATAAATATTTTGATGACCACATTGGTGTAGATAGTATGTAGATAGTAGACTCTGTGACTGGAAAAGTATGGGCATGTTATTTATCTTATTTGCATAATTGCAAAATGCTTTCAAAGTTGTACTGATTGACAACTTGAACAAAAATACATTAGTGGTCCTGCTATCTTCCCATAGCTAGACCAGGGTAAATGATTCCTATTTTTTTTTTGTCAACTTTGCCAATTTTCTAAATGTGAGTTGAAACCTTAGGGTTATTTTGTCATGCATTTCTCTTTTTAGAGCTTTGGAACATTCTTTTATATAGCTTTAATAGTTTACAAATATTCTTTTGAAAAATATTTGTTATCTTTTGGTAACATATACTAATATAAAGATTTTCCCCATTTGAATTCCTCTTATTATAAATAAGTTAATTTTCTTTTTATAGATGTTTTTCAATTTCACATAATCAGTATTCTCCATCTTAATCTTTTGAAATCACCTTTAACTTGTGTTTGGTTAAGAAAACATCTAGCCATAGTTGTGAAAGCTATCGAATTTGTTTCTCTTCTAATTTTTGATCTTTAATATTTAAATATCCTTCTTAACTATTTAGGTCCTAAATGCATTTTGAATTTATTATGAAATGGTGTATAATGTGTTATTCCAAGCCTGATGTCTACCAGACTGCTTTTTGGTTTTCTCAGCAATTACATATCAAATAGGAAGTTCTTTCTTCAGTAATTTATGCATTTGGTTTGTTGATCATTGGATTAATGATTTCTATTTTTCTACTTTTCCTTTCTTCCACTTGTTCTATTAATCTACTTCTATAAATTTTAACCAATGATAAATTGTTTTGATGGCTGTTGATTTATCTTTAAGTCCTATTCTCCTTTTATCCTTTCTTTTTTTCATCATTTCCCTTTATTTTCTAGAGTTTTGCTTCTTCAAATGAATTTTGTTATTATTTTATCAAGTTTTGTAAAGTATCCCTTTAAAATTTTAATATGACACTAAAATAATAAATTAATTTTTTAAAGCATTGTCATTTTCATCATATTGATATTACTCAACCTTGAAGAAGGAAGAAAAGAAATAAGTATTTATTAAGTGCTCACTATGTGTCAGGCACTGTGTTAAGCATTGGGAATACAAAAACAAGCAAAAAAAACAGTCCCTACCTCAAGAAACTTACATTCGACCAGAAGAAGACAATTTCCCAAAGGACCTGAAAGGTGGGGGAGCAGAAAAGGTCCCTGGGTTTGGGAGATAGCTTTGAAATCCAGAAGCCAGGAATACGATCAGTTGTGGAATGAAAGCCAGCTTGTTCCTCTTCACAAAATGGAAGATCCAGGAGAAACTCACCAATGGAAAAAGGGGATGGATTGTTCCTGGTTCAAAAGACATTAGGGATTATGGGATGGCTCTAGGAGACTCTAAGCACTGAGGGAAGTTCCAGGTTGAAATATCATGAGCATTGCATATTCCTCCAGTTATCTTAAGTTACCCTTTATTTCTTTGACTGTTTTATAATTGAATTTTCACAGGTGATTTGTAAGATTTGGGTGATTGAACCCCCCTCAAATCTTTATACATTTTCTCTTTTTATTATTGTTACTTAGATTTTATTAATATATAGAAATACTTAGATTTGTATTATAGGCTGCAGCTTTATTGAAGTTATTTTCTTGATTAGTAGCTTTGCTGATTCCCTCAGATTTTCAAAGTAAACCATGATGTCATTAATGGATAAGGAAAATTTTTTTCTCTTTTTTTTTTGTCTATCTTTATTATGCTCTTTATTTCTTTCTCTTGTCTAATTGCTATTCCTAGCATTTCCAGAATGGTATCAAATAATTGTGAAGAGGGTGGGCAACCTTACTTTATCTCAGTATTTATTACTAAAGTTTTGTTGTATTTTCATTTTGTGTATGATGTTTGCTCTTGGTTTGAGATAGATAATTTTTATGATACTAAAAAGATCCTTTTGTAGCTTTTTATTTTTAAACATAGATGAATGCTGTACTTAGTCAAAGACATTTTCTGTGTCTTTTGAGATAATCATTTGATTTGGGGTATTTCTTTAAAATACTAATTATATTGATAGTTTTCCTTATGTTGAATCATCCTTGGAGACTATATAAATCTAGCTTGGTTATTCTTGCATGAAATACTGTAATTTGATAGGATTTGATTTTAGACGGTTGAATTAATATTCATTAATGATATGATTGTTATTCAGATGGGTCTGACTCTTTGTGACCCGACTTAGGGTTTCCTTGGCAAAAATACTAGAGTGATTTCCCATTGAGGCAAATAGAGATAAAGTTACTTATCTGGGGACACACAGTGAAGTCAGATTTGAAGTCAGCAAGAGGAGTCTTCCTGACTCCTGGTTTAGCATTGGTGTATAATTCTCCTTCTTACTCTCCTCCATGCCTGAAATTCTCTCCTTGATTACCTTAGTCTCATAGAGCCTTCAACTTCCTTCAAAGAATAACTCAGATGCCATTTCCCACAGGAAGCATTTTTTGATATTCCAAATTGTTAGTCTCTTCCACTCTCCCCCTTTCCCTAGGCAAGCAAAACAAAGAATAATTTTTACTTCATATATTTTATATATGCTTAATAGCATGCATGTTCTTTTCTACCAGTAGAAGGAGGACCAAGAATTGCTTCATGTCTCTCTTAGTATCCTCACTATCTTAGCATAGTACCTGGATCATAAATATTTGTAAATCAATTAATTGATTGTATTTAATGGATAAAGAAGACAAAATAATGAAATTACCAATAGAAGGGGAGTGTAGAAAGTAAGAAGGAGAAACCTGGGCAAAGTATATGAGAGAGGATATTTAAAGAGGGTTTTGTGAAAGAAGTGGTACCTTAATCGAGGCTTGAAGGCAAAGAAGTTTAATTATAAGTACATTATATGAACAAAGTCTGGAGTCTGTACCAGATATAATACAGAAAGAAGAGTGAGTATGTAAAATAGTCCAGTTCAGTTTGAAGGAACTACATGAAGGAGAGTATTATAAGAAAAAGCTCAATTTAATTTTGTATTTCACTTACCTAATGGCATAATATCTTGAACATGGTAGGAGTTTTATAATTGTTATTGTTGAGATTTATTTTAGCTACATTTTTGTTAATACTATTAAACCATTTTAATATCCTCTTGGATCTGTGATCTCATTGGATGGATACTTTAGTGGCTCAGTTCAAAATGTATTCATTCATATCTTATCTTATGAGATTCTTATTTGTTCATAATTTCTTCACAGGGCCTTTCTCTAGGCCTCTTGACCCTATTTGGGTAATACTTGAACACACAGACTATCTGTTATCTTTTAATCTTGCTATATATTTGTCCCATTTCCATTTCCATTCTTGTTCTGGGCATAATTTGACTAGATGTCCTCCAAAGTTTCTCCCAACTTTGGGATTCAGTGTTTTATAACACAGTTTTCTATAAGAAATGGAGGATCGGAGGACTTCCTTCCGGGGGTGGAGCCATGGTGGCGGAGATCAGACAGGATTCTCTGTAACCTCCTCTAACCTCCCCTCAAACCAACAAAATATGAAGCCTCTAGACTGATTCTGAAGCAAAAAAATCCACAATATCCGGAGAACAACACGATTCTAGAAGAAGATACTCTGGAAGAACCTCAAAACAGGTCTGTTTTAATGGGGCAGGGGGTGGCCTACTGAACCCAGACTGCAGCACAGGGAGACCGGGGCAGGGAGCTGGAGCAGGGAGCTGGAACAGGAGTCAGAACAGGAGTGGGAGCGTTGTGCTTTTCACACACCTGGGAGTCTTCTGCGTGCCTCTTGGAACAATTTGTCCTGATTGTGGGCAGGTGGTTTGGAGGGTCTGCCTTTTGAGGGGGATAGATTGTGAACCACTGAACCCCTGATGAGCATCTTAACAAGCTGCAATTACACAGCACCTTAAAGCAATCAATCAAACAACAGGTCTGATAAGCACCAGAAATAATTCAATCAGCGGAGCTGCCCAGCCCCTGATATAATTCAATCAGCAGAACTGCCCAGTTCCTGAAATCACTCAATCAGCAGAACTGCCCCAGGGCAAATTAAAGCAGCTGTCCCACCTTTGCCCTAAACAGACCTCACACCTTTAAAAAAAATGAATAAAAAACCAAAAAGAGCTCTCACCATAGACAACTTTTAGGGAGAGAGGGAAGAACAGACCTCAAATCCTGAGGTCCCTAAAGGTAAAGCAACTCCCGAAAAAGCCCCAAAGAGAGACATA
Organism: Myrmecobius fasciatus; assembly: GCA_023553655.1. Lineage (NCBI taxonomy): Eukaryota > Metazoa > Chordata > Mammalia > Dasyuromorphia > Myrmecobiidae > Myrmecobius > Myrmecobius fasciatus. The sequence goes on along the minus strand of JAJPUD010006724.1, from coordinate 63,470 downwards.
AATTGGTCTCCATGTCACAAGGCTTTCTTTGAAGATTGCATAAAAAATCTTAAAAGAGAGTTAGAAGAAACATGGGGAAACGAAATGAGATCACTGCAAAATAAAATAGAAAAAATGGAAAAAGAATGCAGTGAACAAAAAAATGTAATTGATCAATTGCAAAAGGAACTAAAAACAGTAACTGAAGAAAATAAGACATTAAAAATTAGAATGGAACAATTGGAAATTAATGACTCATCAAGACTTCAAGAATCAGTTGAACAAAAACAAAAAAATGAAAAGATAGAGAAAAACATGAAATATCTCCTAGGAAAAACAACTGACCTGGAAAATAGATCTAGGAGAGACAATCTAAGGATTATAGGGCTTCCTGAAAGCCATGATGAAAAAAAGAACCTGGACACTATCTTCCAGGAAATCATAAAAGAAAACTGCCCTGATATTTTACACCCAGAAGGCAAAATACTCCTTGAAACAATCCACCGATCACCTCCTGAAAGAAACCCAAAAATTAAGTCCCCCAGAAATATCGTGGCTAAATTCCAGAACTATCATACCAAGGAAAAGATATTACAAGAAGCCAGAAAGAAACAATTTAAATATCGGGGAGCTACAATTAGGATCACACAGGACCTAGCAGCTTCTACTTGGAAGGATCGAAGGGCCTGGAATCAGATATTCCGAAGGGCAAAGGAACTTGGATTACAGCCAAGAATAAGTTACCCAGCTAGAATGAGCATTATCTTCCAGGGAAGAAGATGGTCTTTCAATGATATAGGAGAATTTCACCTATTTCTACTGAAAAGACCAGAACTGAACAAAAAATTTGATCTACAAACACAGAACACAAGAGAAACATAAAAAGGTAACAAGAAAAAATAACTCTTGAGAACTATATTTATGTTATAGATACTTATAGAATGAGGGTTGATTTTATGAATTGATTATTACATTATGATTATGATATGATTACTGTGATTTTATGATTATTATCATATGATTACTGTGATTTTATGATTATTATATGTTTATTGTGATTTTATGAATCTTATGATATGATAAACTGAAAAAGAAATTAGAGGTAGAAAAGGGATAACACTGGAAGAAGAGGAAAAGGAGGTAAAATAAGGGAAATTACATCACATGTAGAGGCAAAGAAAACCTATAATGATTGAGGGGAGAAAAGGGAGGGGAATGAGAATTGGGTTAATCTCCATCTCATCAGATTTGGCTCAGAGGGAATAATAGACGTACTTATAAGGAAACTGGAGGGAAAGGGGGGGAAAAGGGGGTGGGTGGGGCTCTAAAGGGGAAGGATTGTTTGAGGGAAGTGGTTTTCAAAAGCAAAATAGTAGGGAGGAGGGAAAGGGGATAAGAAAGAGAAAAGCATAAGCTAGGGTAAATAAGATGACAGGAAATACAGAATTAGTTATTTTAACTGTGAATGTGAATGGAATGAACTCTCCCTTAAAGCAGAAGCAGATAGCAGAGTGGATTAAAAACCAGAATCCAAAAATATGTTGTATACAAGAAACACATCTAAAACATAGAGATACATACAGGGTGAAG
>JAJPUD010006724.1:16615-42191 GCA_023553655.1 Myrmecobius fasciatus | reverse complement strand
GTTTTGACTACTGTGTATTGAAAAGTTGATTTTGTCTTGCTGAGATCATCATTCTTCAATAGGCAAACTACAATATTATAAAGTTTCATAACATATATAAACTAGGTTTCAGGTTCCCCAAGAAGTCAGCTTTACTTCTCTCTGTTGGCAAGGACTGCTTACATTTTGGGCCCACTAATAAATATCTCTTTTCTCTTCCTTATTTGCCTAATAGAATATAAGTTTTTGGAAGACAAAAAAAGTTTCTTTTTGTGTTTATATTCTTAGGGTCAAATACATAGTTTTGTTGTTGTTGTGCAGTCATTCAGTTGTATCCATCTCTTTGGGACCTCATGGATCAAAGCATACAAGGCCCTTCTATCCTCCATTATTTCTCAAAGTCAGTCTTAAATTCATGTTTGTTGTTTCTATGACACTATCAATCCATCTCATCCTCTGCTGTTCCCTTTTCCTTTTACTATCAATCCTTTCTAACATCAGATACATAATAAATTATTTTTGTGCGATTTATAGATGCCCTATGCTAATCTAGGAAATCCATTTTCTCTCCTCTGGCAACTATAGATATCAACAGAAGAAACCTGGGATCTCCTCTCTGATCTAACTAGTGATTATCATTCATCCCATACAACTTGCACTGCTAATTATAAATCACAGAATTACAAGTCCTTTCATGAAGCATGTATTCTAGCTCAATTTTCCTTGTATATTGAGACTTACCCAGTTGTTGTCTGTGTGTATTCTCACAGAGTAACATAAACCTCTTTTCTCTAGAACTAAGCTTTTACCCTAGGCTACAGAAGAACCAGAAATACTAAGTACAGTTAGGATAATAAAAACTCATCCCAATCTGGAAAGATATCCCTAATAATCCTTGATTACATATCTTAAAGCTGTATTTTAAATTATCTTCAATCATTTTGGGAAAGAGAGAGATCATACCTGAATTATTCTTATGACTAAACAGGACTAGATTATAAAATATCAAAAGCAAGAGAAGCTTTGATCTAAAATTTTAGATTTTTTTTTGTAAACAAGACAAATTCTGATGGGAAGTCAGAGGGCAGGTAAATCTGAATATTAAAGTCTTTGCCCACTACCATTCTTTAGTATTTTGTTGTATGGTAAAGAGAAAGCATTTCAGTTTAAAATCTTTCCTCTGGAAGATGGCAGAGTCCTAGGAACCAGTGCAGTGAGTTCCTTTTTACAAATTCTTGCATCAGAGTGAATCCTGTTGGAGAAATCTAGAAAAAAATCATAGAGTCATTTTCCAGCCTAGCTTATCACAAGGAAATAGACAGGGAGGTCTATGCACTTTGTGTCAGGTCAGAAGAACATTGTATGTAAAGTTCTCCAACATCCAGGGAGAAGACTATATGATCAGGTCAAGATGACTTCCCAGACCTATCCTGTAGCACTAAGAAGGAGACAGGTGCGAATTGGCATGCCAAATCTCATTCTACTCAGTTCCAATCTAGCACAGATTGGCAAGGAAACCTGGGAAGGGGAGTGGAATAGGTGGAGAGATCTTGGACTGAGTATGGAAAAGGAGGAATTTCAGACATCAGCAGTAGCATGGCTCAGGCCTCAAGTATAGTTCAGTATTATTCCCAGTATCTGTCCCCATCTCCATAGGAATAAATAGGACAGGAATTCCTTGTGGAAGAGGAGGCTACAGTTCTGACACTTTGAACATAGATTTCCAGCTCACCATTAGAGGCCAAGTCCAGCAGCAGTCTATTTTTGAACAGACCCAGATATAAGTCAGGAACCTGCAGAACTCAGAACAGGAGACTAGCAATCAGGCTGCTCTAGATCAGACCATTTTGGGAGTACTAACAGCTTTCAGATATCTACCCTGACCTTGAGATCTGAGGAAAACACAGTATTCTTGTGTTGATCTTGCTAGTTAAAACAAATACAATATTTTTTTAAAAAGAATAATTTATAAAGTTCCTCCTCCCAAATTCTTAACCAAAGATGAATATATATTTTATTTGCTTTACTTGACATTACATTTTGTATTTTCCTTGTAGGAAATAGTTCATACATAGTACAAAGCAAGTATTTTTGTTATGGGTTGCCACTAAGAATTTTGCTTTTTGATACTCATATGGCTAGATTATTACATTTTTTAGATACCAGAGCCTAGAAACAAATATTATACAATGTTTAGGGAAGCTTCCCAAAGCCACTTCACAACCCTCACAAGAAAGAATATAGTTTCTAGCTTATTTAATTATCTTTGCGTAACCTTTTCTTCTTTATACCAAATGTTAAAGTTGAACTGTTAAAGTTAATATGTATCTTAAGTTATAAATATTTTTTATTTAATTTAGATAACATATGTTGAGTTTCAGTTACTTTAGTTTTTCTTTAAAGTATAGTATTTTCACATAGACAGTCAGCAATTAACTTTTAATCACTTACTAGTATTTAACAATTTTTCTTCCTTTCTATATAATGCCAAAATAAACTTGAAAAACATTCTAGGCTATCTGTACCTTATATTAAGTAGCATTTATTAAATATTCATATATTTTGTATATTTTAGACTTGAATTATATTGGAATCAATACTGATGGGGTCTAACAATCTTGTTAAGGTAAGTAACAATCTTTTATCTGGTGGATATTTACACTAATGTTATCAAATTCTGTGTCAATTAAAAAATTAAACTATGCTTTGTTTCTAATCTTCAAATCTGTGCATATTTTATGTGATTTTTAATGAGGCTAGTTAACTGGTTAAGGTGAAAGACCAACTTGTTTGCTTTTGACTTGATATGAGATTGGTTACCACAAACTTCCCTGTTATTTTCTAATTGACCCTCTTATCTCTTCTTTCTATCTTCTGTTTTCCTCTTATCTCTTTGCTGGTTGGTATTTGTGACATCTGAGAAGTAAAAACAAAACAAAACAAAACAAACAAACAAACAAACAAAACAAACCTGTAGTGCTTCCTTTGGGTTCTTTAGAAAAATTTTTCCATGACCTGCAGCCTTGAGGAGAGAGATTAAAACAATGAGATTGGATCTCCCTTGCATATTCCAATTTTACTCTCACTGAAACAAAAGCAATAACAGAATAATTTTATAAGGCTAGTTTTCATTCCCCAATAACATAGGAAGTAGAAAAGATGAAATTCAAAATGTAAGCTATGCCCCTGATAAGTGAGGAAGACCATATGCAGTTACTCATGTCTGTCTGAAAATGTGCTTCTTGGACTGAATTGACTTAATTTTAAACTGAATATCTTGGAAATATCTCAAACTCAACAAGTCCAAAACTGAACTCATATTGTTCCCTAATCCTTCTCCCTTTCCAAACTTCCTAATTTTTTTTCAAGTTCATGATCTCCATATAGTACCGACTTATTTTTCCTGATTTCAAATGGCCAGTCATTTGTCAGATCTTACTGTTTATACCCCACAGCCTCCCTCACATCTGATCTTGTCTCTCTGCATTCACATACACACAGCTACTATCTTAGTTTAAAGGCCCTTATTCTCTCCTATATGGATTATTACAACAACTCCTAATTTTTCTTTCTGACCCAAGTTTTTTTATCTACCCCAGCTCATGCCATATACTACTGCCAAAGTAGTTTTCCTTAAGAGCACATCTGAACATGTGACTTCCCTATTCTATGGACCCATGACTTCCTGTTCCTTTCCTTTTGAACTCACTTCACAACCTGGCCCAAGATTACCTTTCCAATTTTATTGGTATTACTTCATCATCCTTACTCTGCATCCTAGCTTAAACTGGTCTATTTTCTGTTCTTCACACATGACAGTCCATCTTTTATCAGTGCCTTTTCATTAGCCTTGCCATATGTCTGGATTGTATACCCTCTGTACAACAAGAAAAGTCCCTCTGCTCTTTTAATGCTGCTTAACCTTTTGCATGAAGCTTTTTCTGATTCCTGTTAATTGCTAGTGTCTTCCCACTCAAACTACAATATATTTAAATACTTTGAATGTATTTATATTTTTCCTTTGATAATCATGGTTTATATATATATGTATATATACACACACACACATATATATATACACATATATATGTACATTTACATGTACATACACACCCATATGTAAGTTCAGTGCAAAGAGTGATTGCCACTATTGTAGGATACCTATCGTTAAAGAGAAGATTCTTGTCTAAAAATAAGTACACAATCTCTTTTTTAGTGTGATAATTTATATTAGATGTTTTGAAATTTATATATCAGTAACTCTATTGTTATTCATAACTACTGAAAGTTCCAACTTTTTGATTAAAAATATACACCTTTATTTCTGATAAAACATTATCTCTATTTCTAGATTTTTTTTTGTTTGCTAACATCTTGTTTCATGGGTTAGTTAGATATTGAAGTTCAGGTTGATTGAAATGATACTGTGCTGAAAACATCTATTCTAAAAATTAATCCTTTTGGCTAGAACATTTTCTTTTTTTCTTCTTCCGATTGTAGGTAAGAAAAATTATTTTATGAAGGCTTGATTAATTAAAATATATTTCTGATTGTCCAGGCTACATAAGCCCAGGAATATTGTAGATACTGACTTTGTGACAGGTTGACCAATATTTTAAAAAGGAATCTAGCTGGCTAGATTTTTCTGGAATGTGGATTTGACTATGTATTCTTCTACTGGAAAAGAGAACTAATAGTACTATTAATTTGTTCTACCTTTCCCCTCCCAATAATATATTGTCTTTTTTATTTTCACTCAGCAGTCTTTTTTTATTATTATTAAAGCTTTTTAGTTGCAAAACATATGCATGGGTAATTCTTCAACATTGATCCTTGCAAAACTTTCTGTTCCGAATTTTTCCCTCCTTCCCTTCATCTCCTCCCCTAGATGGCAGTCCAATACATGTGAAATGTGTTAAAATATATAAGTCCAATATGTGTGTATATATATATATATACACATACACATATGTATATATAGGTACAGTTATCTTGCTGCACAAGAAAAATCAGATAAAAAAGGAAAAAAATACCTGAGAAGGAAAACAAAATGTAAGCAAACATCAACAGAAAGCGTGAAAATACTATGTTATGGTCCACACTCAGTTCCCACAAGGTCTCTCTCTGGATGTAGATGGCTTTCTTTATCACTGAACATTTGTAACTAGTTTGAATCATCTCATTGTTGAAGAGAGCCATGTCCATCGGAATTGATCATCATATAGAATTGTTGTTGCCATGTATAATGATCTCTTGGTTCTGCTTATTTCACTCAGCATCAGTTTGGGCAAGTCTCTCCAGGCCTCTCTGAAATCATCCTGATGGTTGTTTCCCTAACATTCCTATACCATATTCCATAACATTCATATACCATAATTTGTTCAGCCATTCTCCAATTGATAGGTATCCACTCAGTTTCTAGCTTCTAGCCACTACAAAAAGAGCTGCCACAAACATTCTTGCACATGTGGGGCCCTTTCCCTCCTTTAAGATCTCTTTGGGATATAATTTCAGTAGAAATACTGCTGAGTCAAAAGGTATGCATAGTTTGATAACTTTTTGAGCATAGTTCCAAATTGCCCTCCAGAATGGTTGGATCCATTCACAGTTCCACCAACAATGTATCAATGTTCCAGTTTTCCAATATCCCCTCCAACATTTGTCACTATCTTTTTCTGTCATATTAGCCAATCTGACAGGTGTGTAGTGGTACCTCAGAGTAGTCTTAATTTGCATTTCTCTGATCAATGGTGATTTGGAGCACCTTTTCATATACTAGAAATAGTTTTAATTAAATCCTCTGAAAATTGTCTGTTCATATCCTTTGACCATTTATCAATTGGAAAACGGCTTGAATTCTTATAAATTTGAGTCAATTCTCTGTATATTTTAGAAAGGAGGCCTTTATCAGAACCTTTGAATGTAAAAATGTTTTCCCAGTTTATTGCTTCCCTTCTAATCTTGTCTGCATTAGTTTTGTTTGCACAACAACTTTTTAATTTTATATAATTAAAATTATCTATTTTATGATCAATAATTATCTCTAGTTCTTCTTTGGTCACAAATTCCTTCTTCCTCCATAGATCTGAAAGATAAACTATCCTATTTTGTTTATGATATCATTCTTTATGTCTAGATCATGAACTCATTTCGATTTTATCTTGGCATATGGTGTTAAGTATGGGTCAATGCCTAATTTCTGCCATACTAGTTTCCAATTTTCCCAGCAGTTTTTGTCAAATAGTGAGTTCTTATCCCAAAAGCTGGGGTCTTTGGGTTTGTCAAACACTAAATTGCTATAGTCATTGACTATTTTGTCCTGTGAACCTAATCTATTCCACTAATCAGTTACTCTGTTTCTTAGCTAATACCAAATGGTTTTGATGACTGCTGCTTTATGATATAGTTTTAGATCCTGTATAGCTAGGCCACCTTCATTTGCTTTTTTTTCATTAATTCCCTTGAAATTCCAGATGAATTTTGTTATTTTTTCTAGGTCAGTGAAATACTTATTAGTGTAGCACTAAATAAATAGATTAGTTTAGGTATTATTGTCATCTTTACTATATTTGCTCGACTTGTCCAAGAGCACTTGATGTTTTTTTTCAATTATTTAGATCTGACTTTATTTGTGTGGAAAATGTTTTGTAGTTTTAATTATATAGTTCCTGACTTTCCCTTGGCATATAGCTCAACAGAGTCTTATATTTTGTTCAAGTTGTGGAAATTTTAGTTCCCTTTAACATTGTTCTAGTTTTCTTTTTTGTATTTTTTTCTTCTTTACACTCATTCCCTTCACACCATTCTTATATCAGTGGAAGTATTTCATGTTCTTCCCTTGATTTATTCACTTAAAGTCTGTTATTTATGGCTTTTTCTTTTTTAAAAAATGGCATTTAAAGGCAAGATGATTTGTTAACAAGTGCCCAATCTACTAGTGATAACTTTATGTATTTCTAGTTAAATTGGTCTCGGTTAGATTGTCCCCAAAATCATAATGCAGTTTTAAGCTATTAAAGCTTGTATATTGCCAGGTCTGTTCCACAATGTAAGCAAAGTATCATAGAGGAGAAGTGGAATGAAATTATTAAAAAAATGTATAAGCAGAAAAAAATGTCAGCCACATGATAAGAGTGAAGAATTGTTGCTCTTGGAGGTCACCAGTTATAGCTCCATTGCCAGATTCAGTGGCCTATTCTCAGAATTCAGCCTTCTTGACCTCTCTGTCATACTTGATAATATTGGACCATCTTTTTGGCCACTCTCTCCTCCTTAGGTATCCACGACACAGTTTTACCATGATATTCTTCCAGCTTGTCTCCTTAGTCACCTTAGAAAGGTTATCTTTCATTTTTAATCACTTATTTGTCAGTATACCAAGGGGTTTGTCTTGAGTCCTCTCCATTTCTTTTACACTCTTTCTGTGATCCTGTTAGCTACAGTCTATTTAGCTATAATCTCTATGCATATTACTCTAAATTTATATCCTGTATCTGGCCCATATCCATCCTAATTTCCAGTTCTGTATCTCTAGTAGCTTGCTGAATATCTCTATCTGAATATTTCCAAGGGCATCTCAAACTCCACATGTCCAAAACAACTGGGCATCTTTTCCCCTAAAACCACTCTTTCTTTTAAATTTGCTATTTCTATTGAAGGCTATATTACCCTTCCAGTTAACCTGGTTTTCAACCAAGGGATAATTCTTTTTTTTATTCTATGGGAAATTATTATTATTTTTTAATTAAAGCTTTTTTATTTTTCAAAACATATGGATAGATAATTCTGCAACATTAGCCCTTGCAAAATCTTGTGTTCCAGTTTTCCCCACCTTCTTCCACCCCCTCCCCTAGATGGCAAGTAGTCCAATATATGTTAAACATGTTAGAAATATATGTTAAATCCAATATATGCATACATATTTATACAATTATCTTGCTATAGAAGAAAAGTCAAATCAAACCAGAAAAAAATGATAAAGAAAATAAAATGTAGACAAACAACAAAAAGAATAGAAAATGCTATATTGTGATCCACACTCAGTTCCCATAGGCTTCTTTCTAAGTATAGATAGCTCTTTTTATCACAAGATCATTGGAACTTATCTGAATCATCTCATTGTTGAGGAGAGCCCACATACATCAGAATTGATCATTGTGTAATCTTCTTGTTGCTTTGTACAATGATCTCCTGGTGTTGCTCATTTCACTTATCATCAGTTCATGCAAGTCTCTCCAGGTCTTTCTGAAATCATCCTGCTTATCGTTTCTTATAGAACAATAATATTCCATAACATTCATATACCATAACTTATTCAGCCATTCTCCAACTGATGGGCATCCACTCAGCTAGGGATCATTCTTAACTCTTTAATCTGAGGTAGTCATTTTTCATCTTCATCAGTTACTTAAATTGACTTTGTTAGGTTTTTATTCATTTGTACAGTGGAGTACCATATTGAATTTCTTGCTTAGTAGAACTAATCTGAGAATTAATAAATTAACATTTGTAAAATTCACAGAAAATCTTGGAATACAAAGATTCTCTGTAAAGAGATTATTATTGTAGTAACATTGTCATTTAATTAGAAAATATAGTATTAGATTACAGTTGAATTACAAGAACTGCACTATATCAGCAGAATAATTAATAAATTAAAGGAACATCCTATTTGTGCTGTGCAATCTGCTGCTTTTTTGATCATTAAGAATACATGTGATTCATGAGGGGCACTATCCTTTGATTTCTTGACCTCCTAATGCCTTCTTTTTTTCCTACATTTACTCCAGATTGTTTCATTTTTTCTTTTTTTTTATCTGTGTAACTCCAGTGCCTAGTACAAAACACTAATAAATAATTGATTAATTGATCAATAAGAGACAATCATGGTTTAAAGAAGGTAAGCAGAGGTAGGGCTTGTTATAGAATGAGGAGTGTTATCAAACTAGGAATGAGATGTTGCCTTAAGGTATTTTAATAGCTGTCTACTTTGCATGACATCCAACTTCCTGATGCTGGAAATTTTGTGTTCCTCTAGGACTGGAACTTCTGCTGCTTAGTAGTAGTCTACCACCATCTTTTCGGCGGAAGAATCAATGTTTCAGTTCTCTTTTTTTCTTCCTATGCCTTTACATTAGAAACAAACTTAGTTGGATAAACTATTCCTTTCTGTGGAAAACTCTCCCTCTTTCCCCCTCCTCCCTCTCCGTACTTTGCATGTGTATGATTACTAAATGCATATCTCCAACTTTGATCTGTCATTTCCACAATCTCTCTTTTCACCATACAGGACATCTTTGCTTTTATGTTCCTTTGAAAATCAACCTTGATACATCAAAAGAAAATTCATCTTTGAAAATTCTTCTAAAATGACACTTCTCAGCTTTGCTAGTTAGTGTTAGTGACACTATTACACTCCATGTATATCAAACTTGCCCACTTTGATTATTCCTACTTCTTTCTTCCCTGTGTACAATGAAGCCTTATTTATTATTCCTAAATATTTCACATATTTATTACATTCACCATATTTCTCAAGTGGTAAAGCCATATTCTATTCACTCCTGTTCATCATCTTTAAACTCAGGCCAGTATTGCAGTTTTTTTTTTTTTATTTCTTTATAGGTTACAAAGACATTTCCTCAGTTTCAATTCCTATAGATGGTAATAACTTCTGCATACTTGTTTTTGCAGAGTAGGAATTTACTGAGTACTGTGACCCAGACATTGTGCTAGATACTAGTATATAAACAAAAAAGGGGAGCCCCTGCTCATGAGGGGCTTACAGTCTACCAGAGGAGACACAGTTTATATGAGTATATTCAAATAAATAGAAGGTAATTTGGTGGACTGGAGCCACCAGCAGCTGGGGACAAAGAGAAAGATCTCATATAGGAGAGGGTACTCAAGCTGAGTTTTGAAGAAAAATAGAGGTTCTAAAAGAATGAACTCCAGGAATGATCAGAGATGATGGGGGGGGGGGGGCTGTATGAGTGTGTGTGTGTGTGTGTGTGTGTGTGTGTGTGTAATAAGAGAACAGTTTGACTAGATTTATGGAGTGTGTCAAAAGACTGTTTCTCTTTATGTTCTACTTTCTGTAAGAAATCTTTCTTAGTCCCTAATCTAATTGCCTTCCCTCTGAGACCATCCCCATTTTTATATATTCATATATACATATGTAAAATCGTATTTATATATTCTTCTTTGTATTTCCTGCCCTAGACTATGAGCTCTTCAGGAGGAGGGACTATTTTTTCTGCCTTTTACATCTCCTCTTAACACAATACTTGGGACATACTGGTTTTTTAATAAATGCTAATTGACTAACTGTAATGAAGCTAGATAAATAAATAGGAGTAAGATTTTGAGGGGCTTTAAATTCTCTACTAAAGTATTTGCACCTGATTCTAATATTATTTGTTTGACATATTACTGGCTTATAAAAATAACAGAATATTACTTTGCATCCTCACTGAGATCCGTGATTAAATAAGAGATTGTCACATAATACATTGTAGAAAAACTAAATGTATGAAAAATTTTTATCACTTAGAAAACTATGTTAATGCAATTAGAATTCTGGTACTTTGAATTAGTGTGAATGTATAAACTTGGGGCAGGCACTGAAGCAAACAATAAATTGGCCCTGGAATTCTATAGGAGAAATAGTTAAAAATTGTATTTGGGACATTGCACATTGCTTTTAAGTGACTTCAAGGTGCTTTCCATCACCAAAACTCACAATTTTAACATTAATCTTTTCTAATGTTTTTTGAAACATTGCAGTTTCTTTGTTTTTTTTAAATAATAGCTTTATATTTTCAAAATGTATGCAAAGATAGTTTTCAATATTCATCCTTGTAAAACCTTGCATACCAATTTTTTTTCTACCTCTCTCCCCCTCACTCCTCCCCTAGACAGCAAGTAATCCAATATGTGTTAAACATGTGCAATTCTTCTATATGTATTTCCACAATTATCATGCTGCACAAGAAAAATCAGATCAAAAAGGGGAAAAATGTTATTATAGGAAACAGAGATGGACTAGTTGTCTAGTAGGAGCAAGAAATAATTGATATTTAACCAAAAAATGTATTGGTAACCATGGCAATAACTATAGCAATTTAGTGTTTGATAAACCCAAAACCCCCAGCTTTTAGGATAAGTACTCACTGTTTGACAAAAACTGCTGGGAAAATTGGAAACTAGTATGAAAGAAATTAGGGCTTGACCCACACCTAACACTATATACCAAGATAAGATCTAAATGGGTTCATGATTTAGATATAAAGAGTGATAGTATAAGCAAATTAGAGGAACATAGGATAGTTTACCTTTCAGACCTGTGGAGATGGAATAAATTTGTGTCCGAAGAAGATTTGGAACTCTTTTTTTTGTTTGTTTGTTTGTTTTTGTTTGTTTTTGTTTTTGTTTTTGCTTTTTGCTGAGGCAATTGGGGTTAAGTGACTTGCCCAGGGTCACACAGCTAGGGAATGTTAAGTGTCTGAGACCAGATTTGAACTCAGGTCCTCCTGACTAAAGGGCTGGTGCTCTATCCACTGTGCCACCTAGCTGCCCCAAGATTTGGAACTCTTAATTGAACACCAGATAGATAATTTTGACTATATTAAGTAAAAAAGTTTTTGTACAAACAAAACTAATGCAGATAAGATTAGGAGGGAAGCAATAAATTGGGAAATCATCTTTACATTTAAGGGGTCTGATAAAGGCCTCATTTTTAAAATATATAGAGAATTGTCTAATATTTATAAAAATTCAAGCCACTCTCCAATCGATAAATGGTCAAAGGATATGAACAGACAATTTTCAGATGATGAAATCAAAACTATTTCTAGTCATATGAAAAGTTGCTCCAAATCACTATTGATCAGAGAAATGCAAATTAAGACAACTCTGAGGTACCACTACACACCTGTCAGATTGGCTAAAAGGACAGGAAAAGATAACGATGAATGTTGGAGGGGATGTGGGAAAACTGGGACACTGATACATTGTTGGTGGAACTGTGAACGGATCCAACCATTCTGGAGAGCAATTTGAAACTATGCTCAAAAAGTTATCAAACTGTGCATATCCTTTGACCCAGCAGTGTTTCTATTGGGCTTATATCCCAAAGAAATCATAAAGGAAGGAAAGGGCCCCACATGTGCAAGAATGTTTGTGGCAGCCCTTTTTGTAATGGCAAGAAAGTGGAAACTGAATGGATGCCCGTCAATTGGAGAATGGCTGAATAAATTATGGTATATGAATGTTATGGAATATTATTGTTCTGTAAGAAATGACCAGCAGGATGATTTCAGAGAGGTCTGGAGGGAATTGCATGAACTGATGCTGAGTGAAATGAGCAGAACCAGGAGATCATTATACACAGCAAAAACAATACTCTATGATGATCAATTCTGATGGACATGGCTCTCTTCAACAATGAAATGTTTCAAACCAGTTCCAAATGCTCAGGGAAGAAAGCCATATACACCCAGAGAGAGGGATATGAAATGTGGACCACAACATAACATTTTCATGCTCTCGATTGATGTTTGCTTGCATTATGTTTCCTTTCTCTGATTTTTTTTCTTCTAGATCCAACTTTTCTTTTACTGCAAGATAAGTGGAAATATGTATACATATATTCTGTCAAGTATTTTAACATAATTAACATGTAGTGGACTTCCTGTCATCTAGGGGAGGGGTGAAGACTGAGGGGGGGGGATTTGTAACAGAAAGCTTTGTAAGAGTCAGTGTTGAAGAATTACCCATACATATGTTTTGCAAATAAAAAGCTGTAATAAAATAAAAAAAATTCTCCCTGAAAGATGAAGAATAATCCCAAGAATCATATTGGATAAAGATCCGTATGCATTGATGGATATGATCTGTGCTGGTTTGATGGGTTGTCATAATCAGTGTAGGAAATTAATTGCTAAGAAATTCCCTTTACCAACACAGATTTGCACTCTTTCTGCAACTTAAGGACTTCAGGTTTTGACTGAGGAAGCAGAAAGTTAAGTGACTTTCCTTGAATCACTACATGGGAAAGAAAGTCTTGAACCCAGTGTTTCCTGATTTGAAGCTCAGTGACTGCTTCTTAATTGATTGTAGTGATCTCAGTTACTAAGTAATAGTACAAAATTCCTAAAGATTATTTTACCACTTTATAAGAACAAAAAAAAAAATGGTTAGCTTCTTTCTGTTTTGGCAATAGTTTAACAATTTCAGTAGAGGGCATCATTGTCTTATTTATACAGAATACCTTTCATTTCTTTGTTATATTCTGATCAAAGAAGAATAGTGAAACAGGTTCTCTTTAAAATGTTTCATTCACAATAGCATTATGACACACTAAGTGCCTTTGCTAATAGCCTGCTTGTCATTTTTTTGTTGTATATATAAACATTTCTAATAGCATGTTTAAATTGTGTATATATATGTATATATATATATATTGCTTTTACAGTATAATATTCTTCATTATGAGGTAGCATTCCCCTGAAAGGTATAAATAGAAATCCTATAATCATTATATAAACCTCACATATTCTACTGAACATTTACTATAACTAATAGTTTATTTCAATTGATATTAAGATATCCATATAATATTGATGGTTTATTACAGAAGTTTGACAGATGCTTTCTGATTTATTTTTTCCTTCAAAGTAATTGAAGAAATACTATAGTTCAATAAGCATTTACTGAAGGGGAAGGGAATAAGCACTTATTCTTTGCCAGAAACTGTTCAGTGGAACTTTACAGTTTATTATATCTTACTTGATCCTCACAACACTGTAAAGTAGCCATGAGGCCATTTTGTAGTTGAGAAAATTGAAGCAGATAATATTTAAGTGACTTTACCCAAGGCCACAAAACTAGTAGGTGTCTGAGACTTAGGTCTTCCTGACTTCAGGCCCTGTACTCTATCTACTAGGCTACTTAGTTGCTTGTGTATTCATGTATGCATGTGTGTGTGTGTGTTTGTGTGTATTTATCCTGAGAAAAGTACAGAAGGAGAACCAGAAGGAAATGACAATTTGCAGTACAACTTTGAAAGTTACAGATTAAAGTAATTTACTAAAAACAAACAAAAATTCACTGAAAGTTACAAATTACAAGTTCAATTCATTAGATATGTAAAGGAAAAGTAAATTAAATGTACTAGATTTTCATTTCTATGTACATTTCTTTTTTTCTGTTCTACTTTCTACATGGTCTTTTTATTTGGTGTTTCAGAATAATAAAGACATCCAGAAAGAACAGTGGTTGCTCTCTATAAATTCAAGTTACCAAGATCCAGTGAACAATAATATCATGATAATGAAAGAATGCGCAAATGGAAGCAGTGAATTTCTTTCAGTGATCTCCATACACTTGTCAAAAATAGCATTAAAAAAGAGCAAATGTCTTTCTGTCCAAAAGGCCACCAAATTTGAGTTCTAATTCCTGACAGAGTGATAGTAAAGAGATGGTTACATCTAGAACAGCAAATGATAATTAAAGAGAACCAGCATAGCTTCATTGAGAATGGGTATTAACAGATAACATACTTACTTTTTGACAGAATTACTAGACTGATAGATTATTCACTACAGCACCAGTTATTAAAAGCAACTAGTATATTCCTACAATCAGTCTCCTTATTTGTCTTAGGTATAAATTGTCTCTTAGCCATTTTTTTTCTTTTGTTTCATCTACTCAAAATACTATTCTCCTTTTCAGAGCAAACAAAAGTCAGTTAAGGACGTAGTTCTCTATAATCTATAATATATAAACCTGCCTCCTTTAACTACTATTCTACTGGAATTTCTTGTTCTTTTTGTCTTCAAATTTTCATTCTTGATGCTTCTCATCACTTTTTTTATTTTTTGTTGAGGCAATTGGGGTTAAGTGACTTGCCTAGGAACACACAGCTAGGAAATGTTAAATATCTGAGATCAAATTTGAACTCAGGTCTTCCTGACTTCAGGGCCGGTTCTCTATCCACTGCTTCTCATCACTCTTGAACTGATTGTCCTATAGAATTTTGGACATGGGATCCTACTCTACCCAAATCTGAAGTATATACCTATGTATGCTCAGCTTTCCTTGCTTCTGTTATGAAGTTTAAGATGAAAGTGATCATTTTGTTCCAGTGTTCTTTTTCTATTCTAACAAAGTTCTCTCTTATTAATGAGAATCAGATTTCTCCTCATTTTGAAGGATGTCATTATTATTTAGTGAAATCATGAAATGACTACCTGCTTGTGTTTTTAGCAGTGAGAAAAAGCCTTCGCATCAATGTGGGTAATTGAAGTTCTTCATCACTATTTCATATTTCCATGACAGGCTTATGATGTATTGAATTTTAAAATATGTAAAAAGTTAGAGAACAATGTGTGAGATAAAAACAGTTGGATATAGTAATGTAAGAAATGTTCTAAGCAGTGCATGATTGTCAGATGAGTGCTGTAGACAGGTGTTCCTGGAGTTCAGAAGAAGACAGTAGTCTAGGAAGTTTTTATGGGGAAGGATATGAATTTGTTCTTGAAGGATGGGTAGAAGAGGTGGAATGAATAGGGAGGGAAGGGATTGGAAGCCTGGAGAGAGAAATTATAGAAATTGGATATAGAATTTAAGAATTGGGGAGTTACTAATTGAAAGGTTAATTTCCTTATAGGCCTATTTTCAATTACTTGTGCAATTTTGGACAAATCGCTTAGCATTACTGGCCCTTAGTTTCTTTATTTGTAAAATAAAAGTTTTGGGTTAGATGAATTTGAAAATCAAAAGTTCCATGAGAAGAATTCTATAATTTATTATGAAGATAGATTTGAGATAGTGGAGAAGAGGAAATAGAGTCAACTATAATTATTTACAGGTATCAGCTTATATTGCAGAAAACATAAAGTTTTATACTATTAGAACAAATACTTAATCAAATATGGTATAATCAAGACTTGAACGTTATGATATAAAATAATTGTATTCTTTGTCTGACATGATCATTTTTAAGCTTGGCAACAAAGGTCTTTTAGGTGATTTTTAAAAATACATATATTTATTTATTTTGTTAAATATTTCCCAATTAAAAGTGCAAGGATATTTAATAACCTTTTTAAATTTTTGAGTTCCAAATTCTCTCTCTTTCCTGTCCTTGAAAAAGCAAGCACTTTGATTTTGATCATACATTTGATGTCATGAAGAACAAATTTCTAATTTAGCTATGTTGCAGAAGAAAACAAAAGAAAAAATAAAGTAAAAAGAAAAGCATGCTTCAAGCAGCATTCTGAGTTTCTCTCTGGAAGTGGATAGCATTTTTTGTCATGTGTCTTCTGGAGTTATCTTACATGACTTTATTAGATTAAGTTTTTCATAGTTGATCATCTTTACAATAATGCTGTTACTTAAACAGTGGAGCCAGAATGGGAGAGTAGAAGCAGGAACTCACTTGAAGTTTTTTAAATTCTTTCCCAAAAACTTAATATAATGCCTCAAATAAAATTCTGGAGTGACAGAACCAGCAAAAGGGAGCAGACAGGTTTTCAGCCCTCAGCAACTTAGGAAAGTCATGAAAAGAGCTGTCTCACCAGCATGGTACTTGGGCCTGCCTATGGCAATGCTGACAGCAGGCCTTGTAGGAGGTTACAACAATGGTGATAGTAATAGGCTTGGGAACTCTCCAACCACAGGCTGTAAGGGGTGACAGGGATAGATCATAGAACTGGTCAGAAAGACACTGGCACTAGGTTCTGTACTCTTTCATTGATCAGTTGTAGTTCTAGGTGATTGTTTAAGGGTGAAGAGGAATGGCACAAGAGGAGTGCTGGCAGGATTCCAAGGCAGAGAAGGGTGCTTATGGTTGCTCACAAGGGAGCAGGTGCACTGGTCTCAGTTCCAAGGAGCGTTAACTTTTGTGATTGCAGGAGAGGAGACATTCATAGTTCCAGGGCCAAGACAAGTATGCTACAGTTGTAGCTACAAGGGAACAAGGTTTCATTCTAGCTAAAGGCCAATGCACAGATCAAGGGGGAACAGTTACCATACATCTCCTCACAGCACCTTAGAAATGCTGACAAATTATAGACCCCCTCAGAACTAGCTCTGAAAACAACACAAAAAACTCTGAAACTTGGGACTGTGTCCTTTCCACCACAGGGAAAGAACCCAATGTTACCATAAAGTTAAAAACATTAAAAAGTAGACTAGAAAAATAAACAAGCCAACAAAAAGAACCTAACCTTTTATAAGTTACTGTGGTGGCAGGGAAGATGAAGAAAGCATATCCAAAAAAAGGTAATGATGTCAAAACGCTTTACAAGCAAAGCCTTAAAGAAAAAAATCAATTCAATCTAAACTTGACAAGAATTCTTGGAAAAAATTCTTTTCAAAATAAAATAAGAGAAATAGAAAAAACTGGGGGGCAGAATGAGACTTATTGCAAGAAAATTATAAAAAAAAGAATCAACAGCTTGGTAAAAGAGGCACACAAACACTGGTAAAAATAATATCTTTAAAAATAAAAAGAGTTGGCCAAATGGCAAAAGAAACACAAAAATCTACTGAAAAGAAGAACTTCTCAAAAAATGAAGAATTGATCAAATACAAAATACAGACTCCTTAAAAATAGAATTGGTGAAATGAAAAAGAGGTACAAATGCTCACTGAAGAAAATAATTCCTTAAAAATTAGAATTGTGCAAATATAAGCTAATGGTTCCATAAGACAGGAACAATAAAACAAAGTCAAATGAATGAAAAAATAGAAGAAAATGTTAAATATCTCATTGGAAAAATAATTTAGCTTGAAAAGATATCTAGGGAGAGAGGATTTAAGAATTATTGAACCACCTGAAAGCCATGATCAAAAAAAGAGCTTAGACAATCATCTTTCTTTTTTTAAAAAATTTTATTTTATTTGCAAAACTTATGTATGGGTAAATCTTCAACATTAACCCTTACATAGCTTTCTGTTACAGATTTTTCCCCCCAACTCCCCACCCCTCCCCTAGATGGCAGGATATCCACTACGTGTTAATTATGTTAGCAAATCAAATATATGTATACATATTTCCAAACTTATCATTGTTGTGCAAGAAAAATCATATCTACACAGAAGACATATCAGATAAAGGAAACACAATGTAAGCAAACATCAATCCAGAGTATGAGAACGTTATGTTGTGGTCCACATTTCATGTCCCTCTCTCTGGGTGTATATGGCTTTCTTCACTGAACAATTGGAAGTGGTTTGAAACATTTTAGACAATCATCTTTCAAAAAAGTACTAAAGAAAATTACCTTGATATATTAGAACCAGAAGATAAAATGGAATAAGAAAAAATCTAGATGTAGCGTCCTGAAAGAGATCTCAGATGAAAATTCCTTTATTATTGCCAAATTCCAGAGCTCACAAGTTAAAGGGACAAATTATTACAAAAATCCAGAAAAAAAAATCAGATATTATGGAGCCATAATCAGGATTACCTAAGATTTAGCAGCTTTTTCTTAAAAGGATCAGAGGACTTTGAAGAAATGAAGGCAAAGGAGCTGGAACTACTGCTAAGAATAACTTACCCAAGAAAATTGAGAATAATGCTTTAATAGGAAAAAATGAATATTTTGTGAAATGGAGGACTTTTAAATATTCCGAATTAAAAGTCCAGTATTTAGTAAAAAAAATTGATTTTGAAATACAAGACTCAAGAGAAGAATAAAAAAGTAAACAAAAAAGGAAAATCTTAAAGGAATCAATAAGGTTAAACTGTTTGCATTCCTATATAGCAAGAAGACATATATAACTCCTAAGAAACTTTATCATTATTAGGGTAGTTAGAAGCAGATACATAGAGGGCCCAGATGTGAGTTGACTATGATGGGATGATTTTAAAAAAATAAACTGAAGGGGAAAAAAGAGATACTGTGGAAAAAGGGAAGAAGGGAGGGGAAGAATGGAGAAAATTTTCGTATTTTAAGAACAAGGAAAATGAAGAGCTTTTATAGTGGAGGGGAAAATATGTCCTTAAAGAGTTCATAACATATACTCTCAGAAGGATATAGAAATATCTTTTACCCTACAAAGAAGTAGGAGGAGAAAAGGGTAAGAGATAAAAAAGATAGACTAATGGAAAGAAGAGTGGTCAGAAGCAAAACAGACTTTTGAGGAAGGATAGAATAAAAAGTAAGAAAGATAAACAGGAAAAAATAGAATGGAGCAAATAGTAATCATAACTGAATATAAATAGGATGGATTCACACAAAATCGAATCAGATAGAATGAATTAAAAACCCAAATGTAACAATGTTATTTATAAGAAACACAATTGAAACAGAGACACACAATAAAAATGAAAGCCTGAAGCATAATCTATTCTGTTTTAACTGAGGTTTTAAAAAACGGGGTACCTATCATTATCTCAGTCAAAGCAAATGCAAAAAAATAGACTTAATTAAAAGAGAGGATTACTTTCCTAAAAGAGATGATAGATAATGAAGTAATATCAATACTAACCATGTACACACCAAATGGCATACATTTGGATCCAGATTCTTAAAGAAAAAGTTAAATGAGGCTTAGAAAGAAATATAGTAAAACTATACTAGTAAAGAAGCTCAATTTTCCCCTCTTAGAACTAGGTGAATCTGACAATAAAATAAATAAGAAAGAAGTTAAAGAGAAAAGTAAAAACTTAGAAAAGTTAGATATGATAGACTTCTAGAGAAAATTGAATGGTAATAGGAACATGCCTTTTTTCTCAGCTACATATGGCATCTCTATGAAAATTGACTATGACAACAAAATTATATGATGATCAATTCTGATGGATGTGGTTCTATTCAATAATGAAGTGATTCAGACTAGTTCCAATAGAGTTGTGATGGAGAGAACCATGTACATCCAGAAAATTCTATGAAACCTGAATGAATACCAGAACATAGTGTTTTCACATTTTTTGTTGTTGTTTGCTTTTTCTTTCTCTTTTTTTTTCCTTTTTTGTTTTGGTTTTTCTTGTGCAGCATAATTGTAGAAATATGTATAGAAGAATTGCACATGTTTAATGTATATTGGATTACTTACTATTTAAGGGAGGAAGTGGGGGAAGGGAGAGAGAAAAAAATTTAAAATACAAAGTTTTACAAGGGTGAATGTTTTTTTTTTTAAATAAAGCTTTTTATTTGCAAAACATATGAGTGACCTTTCAACATTGACCTTTGCAAAAAAAAAACTTTTTTTTCCCAAGCTTTTCCTTTCCCTCCCCCGCCCCCCACCCCTAGATGACAGGTAATCTAATACATGCTAGATAGGATAAATTATATGACAAATACAATACATGTATACATATCTATACAGTTATCTTACTGCTCAAGAAACATCAGATCTAGAAAGAGAAGAAGAAAAAAAAACAACCTAAGAAGGAAAACAGAATGCATGGAAATATTCACAGAAAGCGTTAAAATGCTGTGTTGTGGTTCACTCTCAGTTCCCACAGGCCTCTCTCTGGATGTATATGACTATCTTCATCGCAGCACAACTGGTTTGAATCACATCATTGTTGAAGAGAACCATGTCCATCAAAATTGATCATCATATAGTCTTGTTGCTGTGTATAATGTTCTCCTGGTTCTGCTGATTTCACTCAGCATCAGTTCATGCAAGTCTCTCCAATCCTCTCTGAAATCCTCCTGTTGGTCATTTCTTACAGAACAATAATATTCCATAACATTCATATCCCATAATTTATTCAGCCATTCTCCAATTGATGGGCATCTTTTCAATTTCCAGTTTCTTGCCACTACAAAAAGGGCTGCCACAAACATTTTTGCACATGTGGGTCCCTTTCCCTCCTTCAAAATCTCTTTGGGATATAGGCCCAGTAGAAACACTGCTGGGTCAAAGGGTATGCACTGTTTGATAACTCTTTGAGCATAGCTCCAAATTGCTCTCCAGAATGGTTGGATCCGTTCACAGTTCCACCAACAATGTATCAGTGTCCCAGTTTTCCCACATCCCCTCCAACAGCTATCATTATCATTTCCTGTCATTTTAGCCAATCTGACAGGTGTGTAGTGGTATCTCAGAGTTGTCTTAATTTGCATTTCTCTGATCAATAGTGACTTGGAGCACCTTTTCATGTGACCGGAAATAGTTTCAATTTCTTCGTCTGAAAATTGTCTGTTCATATCTTTTGACCATTTGTCAATTGGAGAATGGCTTGAATTCTTATATATTTGAGTCAATTCTCTATATATTTTAGAAATGAGGCCTTTATCAGAACCTATGGATGTAAAAATATTTTCCCAGTTTACTGCTACCCTACAAGGGTGAATGTTGAAAACTACCTTTGCATATATTTATAAAATAAAAAGCTATTATTTTAAAAATTAAAAAATTGACTGTGTATTAGTACATAAAACCTCACAATCAAATGTGGAAAAACAGAAATATTAAATGTATTCTTTTCAGACCATAAGAAAAAAAATAAGTAAAGGACCGTGGAAACATTGAAAATTAACTGGAAACTAAATAATCTTAACTGTAAAGAATGAGTGGGTTAAAGAAGATTATTGAAACAATAAATAATTTTAATGGAGTCCTAATTGTTGCTCCTAGCCTAAACTCCACAGAAATCCTTAATCATGGACCTCATCTTTGTTCCTCTCCCAAATGAATTTGAATTCCAGCTCTTTGACAGGGGAATTAGGGGATTCTGATAATTTGCCCCCATTCCAAACCAAGCCCCCCCAATTCATAATCACTTGCTGACAAGCAGGTCAGCATGCTCTGTAATCATATAAATTGGTTTAAACACATTACAGATATCAGCCATTAAGAAAGTAGCACCAAACAGGATGCAGAGAAAGATTTTGGATTGTAAACCACTGATGAGACTTTATCTGAAATGCACTTGAGTAAACTTAAACTAGTTATAATATCATTACTATACATTAATTACACCTTCCCCCCACCATGGCCTTTTCTGGATGCATTGTGGGTAACCACATGTGCAATTCTATCAAGGCTTTAGGACCTCTCCATGTTAGCAAACTCTTCTATAACCTCAGAATTTACATAGCTTGTGATGTAATCAGCCCATTTATTCTATAAAAATCTTTATCTTGCTTTGCTGGGCTACTGACTCCTTCAAGGAGCTTGTCCACTGAGTGCATACATCTCATTAAAATGCCTTTGCTTGGGTTGGAGTCTTTCTGATCCTGAATTCTCTCAGGGACACTTCTTCCCTATTATCTCAATAATTTCATTAAAGAGAATGACAATGATGAGAAAACATAACAAAATTTATGGGATGCAGATAAACCAGTCCCAGATTATTTTGATGAATACTACTTTGTAATATAATTTGAAATTTAAAACTGCTTGGTTACTTTTCTCCATAATTTTTTTTCATTGATTCACTTGATTCTTAAAAATCTTTTGTTCTTGCAGATGAAATTTTTTTTATTTTTTTCATTTTATTAAAGCTTTTTATTTGTAAAACATATGTATGGGTAATTTTTCAACATTGACCCTTGCAAAGCTTTCTGTTACAAATTTTCCCCCCTAACCCCCAAATCTCCCCTAGATGGCAGGAAGTCTACTACATGTTAATTATGTTAAAATACTTGACAAATCGAATATGTGTATACATATTTATATAGTTATCTTGCTGTACAAGAAAAATCAGATCTACAAGAAAAAAAATCTGAGAAGGGGAAACATAATGCAAGCAAACATCAATAGAGAGCATGAAAATGTTACGTTGTGATCCACATTCATATCCCTTTCTCTGGGTGTATATGGCTTTCTTCATCACTGGACAACTGGAACTGGTTTGAAACATTTCATTGTTGAAGAGAGCCACATCCTTCAGAATTGATCATCATATAGTCTTGTTGCCATGTTTAATGATCTCCTGGTTCTGCTCATTTCATTCAGCAGCAGATGAATTTTGTTACTATTTTTTCCCAGCTCTATGAAATAATTCTGTGTTAGTCTTTATTGATATGACTGAACAAGTTGTGTTTTGTTGGTAGTATGTAGAAGTGCTGATGATTTATATAAATTTACTAAACTAGTAAATTAACTTCCATTGCCTTGTTATTTTTATTATATTGGCTTAGTCTCCACATGAACAAATTTACTTTTGTCTTTCTGACCTTGGACAAACCAATCATTTTCTCCACCTTAGGTAATGAAAATGAAAATCCAAAATTTGATTTTTGGCAGTAAAAGTCTGTAAGTGCTTTTTTCAATTGTTTAGGTGTGTATTTATTGGTGTGAAAAATGTTTTGTAATTGTGTTCATATAACCCTTTGGTTTGTCTTGACTGGTAAACTCTAAAATATTTTCTATTTGCTTTTATTTGTTATTTATCTGTTTCAATTGTAGCCAGCTCTTCATAACCTTATTTGATATTTTCTTTTCAAGGGTACTGGGTTTGTTTGCCATTTCCTTTCTAACTCAATTTGAAGATGAGAAACTGAGGCAAATAAGATTAGATGACTTGTCCCAGTCACACAGCAAGTGAGTGTCTGAGGCCATATTTGAACTTGGGTCTTCCTGACTCCAGGGCCAGTATTCTATTTACTGTGCCACCAACTGCCCATATACTAGCTGTTGTAATTTAAAATGGAATTTGTCTGATTGTGTCTTTCTGAGGTGTTTTATTAGTAGTGTGAAGTACTGATGATTTATATGAATTTACTCTATATTCTGCAAATTTGTTGAAGTTATTGTTTCAACTAGTTTTTTTAACTGATTGTCTAAGATTTATTAAGTTTATAATCATATCCTTTGCAGACTGATAATTTTGTTTCCTCGTTGCCTATTCTAATTCCTTCCATTTCTTTTTTCTTGTCTAATTGCTATAGATAGCATTTCTAGAACATTATTGAATAACAGAGGTGATAAGCCACATTCTTGCTTCATTATTGATTTTATTGGCCTTGGTTTTAAATAGATATTAATTTTTATTTTAAGAAAGGTACCATTGATTCCCTTGTTTTCTAGTGTTTAAAAGGGAATGGGTATTTTATTTTGTCAAAGGCTTTTTCTGTGTCTATTGATATAATCATATGATTTTTGTTATTTTAATTGATATAGTAGATAGTTTTCCTAATAGTGAATCAGCTCTATATTCCTGGAATAATCTCACTTGGTCATAGTATATGATCTTTGGGATATATTCCTTTAATCGCCTTGCATCAATATTCATTAAGACAATTAGTTTTTGTTTTTGCTCTCCCCCGTTGGTATCAGAACCTTTTTTGTGTGTGTGATAAAAAGAATTTAGTAGAACTCCTTCTTTACCTATTTTTAAATAGTTTATATAATTTATGACCAATGTTCCTTGACTGTTAGAATGCATTTGTCTATCCCTATGGTTCTTGGGCTTTTTTCTTGGGGAGCTCAATTATAGCAAATTTAATTTCTTGTTCTGAGAAAGGATAAGTAGTCTATTTCTTTTTCTGTTAATTTTTGTAAATATTGATCCATTTCACTTAGATTGTCAGTTTTACTGGCACATAATTGGGTAAAATAATTTCTAATAATTGATTTAATTTCATTTTTTATTGGTGATGTATTCATCCTTTTCATTTTTGATATTGGTGATTTGGTTTCCTTTTTTAAAAAAATCAAATTAAGCAATGATTTGATCATTTAATCCATTTTTTCATAAACCCAACTGCTACTTTTATTTATTAGTTTAATTTTTTATTTAAATTTTATTTATATATTTTTAAGATTTTCATCTACTAATTTTTAAGGAATTATTTCCTTCAATGAGCTTTTTTACTTTTTTCCATTTTGCCAATTCTATTTTTAAGGAGTTATTTTCCTTTTTAAAAAAATAATTTCAGTTATTTAATATTACATTTTTACAAAAGTTATTTATTCCAACCATTTTATGGTATTCACTATTTCCAGTTAATTTACTGCCAAAAAGTTAAAAGTGACAGTCTGATTTTTTTTAACTTTATTTTTTTAGGTTATACATGTGCATTTATTTTTTTTACATATTTCCATATAACTTATGCTGGGAGAGAAAAATTAGAACAAAAGGGGAAAACTACAAGAAAAAAACAGAAGAAAAAGAAAAGATAAAACAATATGCTTTGATCCATGTTCAGTCTTCATCATTCTCTCTCTGGATGTGCATGGCATTTTCCATATAAAGTTTATTGTAATTGCCTTGGATCACTAAATTGCTGAGAAAAGCTAAGCCTGTCATGGTTTATCATCACACAATTTTGCTTTTGCCGTGTAAAATGTTTCCTGTTTCTTCTCACTTCATTCAGCATCATTTCATGTTAAGTCTTTCCAGGCTTTTCTGAAATCACCCTGTTCATCATTTCTTATAGAACAATAATATTTAAGGAGTTATTTTCATTAGTGAATTTTTGTACCTGTTTTCCAGTTTTGTTTTTTAGTGGTGTTATTTTCTTTAATATTTTTGTGCCTCTTTTAACAAAGCATTGTCTTTTTTTATAATTTTCTTCCTTTGCTTTTATTTCTTTTTTAATTTTTCCTCTACCTCTCTTACTTTATTTTCAAAATAATTTTTAATCTCTTCCAGGAATTCCTGTTAGACTTGTTTCTAATTCATATT
>JAJPUD010006724.1:0-16605 GCA_023553655.1 Myrmecobius fasciatus | reverse complement strand
CCTCCTCCCTTGGGAATGGAAATGACGCTGCACTTTCCACTCCCTCTCAAGTGAAAAAATTCCTCTTTGCTATCAAGTGATGACCAAGAAATGGGTAAAGTTAATGGAGCTGTTGCACAGCATTTGATCCTGTTTACATTTCTTTTTTTTTAATAAAAGCTTTTTATTTGCAAAACATATGCATGGGTAATTTTTCAACATTGATCCTTGCAGGGATATTCTATAATCTCTTTCTGACCAGTTGCCAGGTCTCCTTACTTTCCCTGGCCTGAGAACTTCTGAAGCTACTGCTCACTCTGTCCACCACTTAGTCCCACCACTGGTGTTTAGTCACATGGACTTCTCCCCTGGAAAGATCTCTTTTACCAAATTCCTATGTTGTCTTGTCCTGGAAAATTTCTCACTATGTCTTTTTGTTCGCTTTGCTACTCCAAAATTCGAGTTGAGGCATTATTTTAAAGTTGTTTGAGTTGTTTAAAGTTGTTGGAAGAACTTGACTAAATGTTTCTGTCCTTCATCGTCTTGGCTCTTCTCTGGAAGTACATCAGGTGATCTTTCTGTTTAACCAAAGCGCCATTGTGTAGTATGTCTTGAGAATGTCAAGTTATAAAAAAGGTTAAAATTTTCTTAGTGATTGGTTGATTTTTTTCTATCATGATAAATAGTCTGTTAAATTCTGTGTTTTAAATTATGTCTAGTGAATTATTATCTAGAAAATAGTTTTTAAAAATAATAAGTAGTTTGAAAATTACTTTTGGCCTATTAACAGTAGACTTATGTGACATTTCCAGTAATTTGTGCTTTAAAAAAAAGAGAGAAAGTAATGTGGTATATAGCTAGAATTTCAGTTTGGCTCTTTTGGTATGTGGATAGTTCTTTGCTTTTGGACCATGACTAGCTGGTAAGAATGGGGGAATCCACTTCTACTGACATGAAATAATTAAAAGCTTGAGGTCAAGGATAATAAAAGAAATGGAAGGGATTTATATTTTATAAATTGAGTGATTTCATTTAAGCATTTAATTCTTAGCAAGTAAATGATTTTAATGCCATTTTTTCTTTATTTATAAAAAGCTAAAGCCTTTCATTCTTTTGGGCAGAAAAATTTTCTTTATCCAAAAAATAAAACTTCATTTTCATAATTTATTTCAGGTATAATTCTAGATTTCCTTTTTCAGCCTAAGAAAGTAATGTAGTAGATTGTATGATTCTTCTAGGGAGAGACCTCTTTCATATAAAGTATTTGGAACAGTTGCTAATGTGGTAGTTAAAGAACTGTCCTATGTGATCTTTATGGGTAATATTCATTTAATGTAAAACATATGTGACAGAAGTCATTGATATAGTGGATAAAGTCAAGAAAATATTGTTTCAAATTCTGCTTTTGACATATACTTACTTTGTGATCCCAGTCAAGCCACTTAACCTCTCAGTTGTCAAAGCTATTCTCTTAAGAATATAACTTGCTAAGTGATGTCCATTGGTGGATGAAATTTTCTTATTGAGAGTTATCTTATAATGCTGAAATAATATGAGCAATTGTATTTATCTGCATTTGTACATACATACAATTATGTAATTTATAATTATAGAGCATTGTCAGAAGAGAGAAGGAGAAATATTTGAAAGAAGTTGCAAAAGTAAAATTGGCCTTGGCAGCATCCTAGTGGGAGGGAGAGGTGAAAGATAGGAATTGTGAGCCTGAGGAAATGGGGATCTTTATAGTAATAAAAAATGGAAGGGGGAGGGGGAGTTTTGAGAATAAGATGTGTTTCATTTTGGACATGTTGAGTTGAAGATGTCTATTGGACATTCATTTGTAGATGTCTGAGGTCAGCAGAGAGTTTGCGGCAATTTGGCTAGATTTGATTATCATTGGACATAATCCTAAGGAATACCTTTAGTCAGAGGGAGTGATCTGGAAGAGGATCCAACTAAGACTGAGAAAGAGCAGTCAGATGGGAAGAAATCCAAAAGAGTAGTGTTCCAAAAATCTAGAGAGAAGACAGTATCAAGGAGAAAGTGATCAACAGTATTATTGGCTACAGAGAAGCAAAACAGAATAAGGATTGAGGAAAAGACATTGAATTTGGCAATTAAGAGATTGTTGGTAACTTTGGAAAGAACAATATTGGTGGAATGATATGATCTGAAGCCATAGTGTAAGGGGTTAAGAAGAGTGAGAGGAGAGCTGGAGGCATTTGTAGAAGGTCTGTTTGAATTTAGCCAATTAAATTGTAGGATAGTAGAGTAGTAGGACAATAGTTAGTAGGGATAGAAGGATTAAATGAAGGTTTTTCAGAATAGAGGATACATGAACATGTTTGTAGACAGTAGGAAATGAGCCAAGAGAGATGGATACTGAAAGAGAGGGAATGATATGTTGGAAGACATGGGATCATTTGAATAATTAGAAGAATTAGTGTGTGAATTCTGTAAAAATTATTTATGTAATTGTAATGTAAAAAGTAATACCATTTCGTCATGTTAAATGGGTGATGGAGGAGAAAATGACAGAAAGCTTCTAAATGATAGGAGATGGGGAAGAGGAGAAAAGAGGGAATTAATGGCAAATTACCACAATTTTTCTTGTAATATATGAGACAGAGTTCTCTTCTGATAGGATCTGGGAGCTATGAGAGATTTGAGAAGGAATGGAAAGATTTGGCAGCACTGCTTTAGAAAAAGGTGATAGTGAGTTTATTATAATGGAAGTATACTATAGTAGGATTACCTAGTAGCAGTGATGGCCTGATTGAGGTTGTATAACATCACTTTATAGTGGGCCCTATCTGAATAGTTGCATGATTTTCTCCATTTTTATTTAGTGACACATGTGTAGGATCAAAGTTGGGAAATGTTGGGAGTAATATAAGATTAAACCTTGGCTAGGCTTAATTGGTCATATTATAAGGAGATTAAGGATTCCAGAGAGAAGGACAGCATTGAATTGCTTTGCCAATGGATCAAGATAGAGAGAAGAAGAGATAACAATTAGTGCAGGAGAGATGGCCTGGGAGAAAATTGAATGATTAAGGGATGGAGGTCACATAAAGATGAAGAGAAGAGTTGTATAATGGAAGACAGAGGAAGAAGTTTAAAGCCAGAAGATTATGGTTGGATAAGTGGATTCTTGAACATAAAAGTGGTACATTGGTGAGTGATGGCAAGATCAAGGAAGTGTCCATCTTTGTGTGTGGCTGAGGTGAGTTGGAGGAGTAACCCATGGGAAGTGATTAGGTTGAAGAATTGAGTGGTTACAGTATTTGAGGAAAAATCAATTTGTATGTTGGAAGTCCCCTAGTATGAAGGCAAAAGTTGGAAAGGAGAAAAAACAATTATGAGCTAGGTATTGAAACCATTTAGGAAGGAAAGAGAGTGACTTGGGGGTCTGTAAACGATAGCTATCAGGATTTTAATTGAGTGATAGATATGGATAACATGACCTTCGGAGTAAGAGAGGCTACTAAGTGATGGAGGAAGGTAGAATACCTAGAAATAGCATCTGGGAGTAATCTTGGTTAGCTGAGAAGAATGAGTGAAGGTGCAGCCAATTCTGCAAAGGCTGTGTCATCTGAGTCACAATCCACACGAGAAGGGTTATATAATGGAAGACAGAGGGAGAAGTTAAAAGCCTTCAGAAGATTATGGTTATCCATAAGAGGGGTGAGAGAAAGAGAGGAATTGACTATGATCTGTTGTCATACTGGGGCTGGAAGGATGATGGTTCCCTTGACAGTGATGCCAAGGTGGGATGGTTTTTGGGGGGGATAATCAGTTCAGTTTTGGATATGCTGAACTTAATATGTCTGCAGGATATCTAGTTTGAGATGATGAATATGCATTTGGAGATGTCAGCCTGGAGATTAGGAGAGAAATTAGGACTGGCTGTGATTTGGTAATTCTCAAACATAGAGAAGATAACTGAAAGTATGGGAGCTGAGGTCACCAAGGGAAATAGTATAAAAGAAGAGAAGAGGGACGGATTTCTAGGAAACACCCACATTTAGTGGAAGTTACTTGGATTAAGACCCAGTAACCAAGACTGAGCAACAGTCAGAGAGGTAAGAGGAGAATAAGAGAGGGATTTTGCAGAAACCTGGAGAAAAGAGCATTTCAAGGAGAAGAAAATGTTCAGCAGTGTCAGAGGCCACAGAGTTGAGAAAAATAAGAATTGAAAGCAAGAGATATGGCAATAAAGAGATCATTGGTAACTTTGGAGAGAGTAGTTTCAAATGAATGATGGGGTATATAGAATCAGATTATAGAATGTGAATGGAGCGAGAGGAGAGGTTATGGAGGCACCTATTTTAGATGTAATTCTCAGTTCTAGCCAAAAAAAGGAAAACAAGATATGGGATGAGAGCAGAGTTGGAAGAAAGAGGTGAGGACTTTTTGAGGATGGAAAAGACAGGGATATATTTGTAGGCAATGAGGAGACAGGGAAAGATTGAATATAAATGAAAGCATGGGACTAATGTAGGAAGTTGTCTGCAGGAGAAGGGATAAAATGGGATCACTTGGGCATGAAGAAGGCTTTGCCTTGGCAAAGAGTAAAGATACTTTTTCATGTCAAATGGGGGTAAAGGAGAAGAAAGTGGGAAAAGGCACCTGGGTGACATTAGATGAGGAGGATAGGAGAAGAGGGGGTATTTGATGAAGGGCCTTGTTTTTTTAGTAAAATATAAGGCAAGGTTTTTTGGGGAGAAAGAAAGAAGGGAATCCATGAGAGTTTTGTGGAGGGATGAAAAGGTTCAAAAGAACTGTTATAGTGAGTAGAATTGTAAGTTAGAGAAGTATAAAGAATTGTCTTGCAATCATGAGGATCCAGTTCTGATTATGTAACAAATTTGTAGTGGATTCAGCAAGTTTTGTGACTTTCTCTAACTTTGTTCAGTAGCATGTGTGTAGGAATGAAGTCTTTGGGTGTGGGAATAATCCAAGTTTGAGGTTTGACAGGGCAATATTGGCAATATCCTAAAAGGCTAAGAGAATCAAAAGATGAGTGATACAATAAGGAGGCAAGGACTTGTCAAAACATTTTTGAATACTGAGTCATTCAGGATTTTAGCTATCAAAGTCAGCTTATTGCCTTATTCAGATTCTATAATCAGGGAATTTGTAGTTTTGTCCAGTTATTGTTAGAAATATTAAATGCCATAGCATCAAACAGATCCCTAGAATGCTCTCCTGACATGTTGTTATTGTTCTTGAGTTGTGTTCAGCTCTTATTGACTTTATGAATTGCATTGTCCATCAAGTTTTCTTGGCAAAAATATTGGTGTGGTTTACCATTTTCTTCTTCAGTGGATAAAGACAAACAGAGGTTATATGACTTGCCTAGGGTCACATAGCTAGTAAGTATATGAGGCCAGATTGGAACTCACATCTTCCTGATTCCAGACCCAATATTCTGTTTTTCTTTTTTTTAATTAAAGTTTTTTTTATTTTCAAAACATATGCACAGATAATTTTTCAGCATTGATCCTTGCATAGCCTTATGTTCCAAATTTTCCCCTCCTCCTCCCCCCCCACCCTTTCCCTAGACGGCAAGTAATCCAATATATGTTATAGATGATAAAGTATATGTTAAATCCAGTATATGTAAGCATATTTGTACAGTTATCTTGCTTCACAAGAAAGATCAGTTCAGAAAGTAAAGAAAATGAAGAAGAAAACAAAATGCAAACGAACAACAACAAAAAGAGTGAGAAATGTTATGATCCACACTCAGTTCCCACAGTGTGGGTATAGATGGCTCTCTGGGTGTAGATGGCTCTCTTCATCATGAGATCATTGGAACTGGCTTCAGTCATTTCATTGTTGAAGAGAGCCATGTCTATCAGAATTGATCATCATATAGTCTTCTTGTTGCCATACGTAATGATCTTCTGGTTCTGTTCATTTCACTCAGCATCAGTTCATGCAAATATCTCCAGGACTCTCTGAAATCATCCTTCTAATGATTTCTTACACAACAATAATATTCCATGACATTCATATACCATAGTTTATTCAGCCATTCTCCAATTGATGGACATCCATTCAGTTTCCAGTTTCTTGCCACTACAAAAAGGGCTTTATACTAGGGGACTTCCAACATACATATAGGCCCAATAGAAACATTGCTGGGTTAAAGAGTATGCTCAGTTTGACAATTTTTTGAGCATAATTCCAAATTGCTCTCCAGAATGGTTGGATTCGTTCACAGTTCCACCGACAATGTATCAGTGTCCTAGTCTTCCCACATCCCCTCCAACATTTGCCAGTTTCTTTTTCTGTCATCTTAGTTAATCTGAGAGGTGTGTAGTGGTATCTTAGAGTTGTCTTAATTTGCATATATCTGATCAATAGTGATTTAGAGCACTTTTTCATATGACTAGAAATGGTTTTAATTTCTTCATCTGAAAATTGCCAGACCCAATATTCTATCCACTGAACCACGTAATTTTAATCTTCTAGGCAAACAAGGGATAAATGACTTGGCCAAGGTCATACACTTGTCTGAGGCTGGATTTGAACTCAAGTTGTCCTGAAACTAGGTCTAGTACTCTTTCCATAGAGCCACAAATCTATGTGTCAATAGAGACAACTTACCATGTTGAATTATTGACATTTAGTCCAACCAATCAGCCAATTCTTTCTCTAATTTTGTTA
Organism: Myrmecobius fasciatus; assembly: GCA_023553655.1. Lineage (NCBI taxonomy): Eukaryota > Metazoa > Chordata > Mammalia > Dasyuromorphia > Myrmecobiidae > Myrmecobius > Myrmecobius fasciatus. The sequence goes on along the minus strand of JAJPUD010006724.1, from coordinate 9,948 downwards.
GTCTAATTCACATACATTTCTTCTTAAATGGTATGACATTCTTTATCAGCAGCTTTGCTAAAAAATCTGGATAAATAGTATATCTTACAGTGTTACCTCCCTCATCTTTGGTTAAGTAACCCCTATCAAGGAAGGAAATGAGTTTAATCTGGCAGGACTTTTAAAAAAAATCATTCCCTTTTTTATTATGATAATAAAAACATTAGTAAATAAAATATTTTTGCATTCAGGGAAGATCTGGATTGTATATGAAATTTTCAAATACCATTGCAAAAAGTATATTAAATATAACACAATTGTGATAAAACTTCCCTGCTTGTCTGTCACCTTTTGAACTTCCTTCTGGGTATTTTAAAAAATGTTTCATTGACATTTTTTTTCTTTTTTTTTTTTTTGGTACTACTATTACTACTCACCCACTCCCCTCAAAACTTTCTCCCTCCACCAAATAAAAGTTCTCCCTTGTATCAAATAAAATTAAGCAAAACAAATTCACTCAGTAAGCCAGACTTAAATTTTATAGAGCTCAATGTGACATCTGAGTGAAGGATTGATGAAAGTGAAGAGAGACTTGAATTAGGAGATGAATTAGAAGATTTTTGTAAAAGTTTGCCAGGGACATGGCAGTGTCAGAAGGTATAAAAGGAGATAGGAAGATAGAATATCTTCCCATATCATGTCATCTTTTCTCATCATCTCTGGTATAGCAGAGATGTGAAGCTAGAACCCATAAGACCTGGCAGTAGATTGATTAGGAGGGGTAAAAGAGTATGTGTCACATACATTATGCAGAGTTCATTTTTCCTTTGCAAACATTTTTAAAAGCAGTGTCTTTCTTTCATAAGTATGTACTTTTCAAGGACAAATGCATAGAGGAGGAACTCATAATCAGCTATGAATCTGCAAATCTATCTATGACTCAGCATTACGTGAACATTTCTGTAAAATATGTAAAACCAAAAAAATCAAAACAACCCCCACCCCATCCGCAATGTAATGCAGTTTTTAGTGTTCTTAATTGTCTTCGATTAATATTGGCAGTGATTATGAAAATTATTTCAATAGCTGATTAAACTTTTTTTAAAAAGATTGTTCAATGGAAATAGATACCAAAGTGTTAGTTCTAATGATTTCTGTTTCACTTCCCACAACTGGGATCTTCCATCTGGCATGACAGTGCATTACTTAGCAGCTGTCAACCTTCTGTGTTGATGACTGGAATGTTTATTTTGGTGAGGAGTTAAAATTATCTTCTGTATTTTACACAATTTCAGCCTTCCCATACAGAAATCACGAGAGTATTTTAAATTAAGTAATATTTACGCTGAGTGGTAATATCAAAAGTGAATCACTAAATGTCTATATGGTATTAATAATGAAGTGTCTAAGTCAGGGTTTTCCAAAAAAATTTGACTACAGTTAGTTCCCTTTTGCCAGAAGCAAAAGATCTACTGTCTTAGTTTTTTTTAACTTTAAAAAAACTGTTTTTAGTTTTAAATTTGAATCACAGGTACAGGAAATTTATTTTTAAAATCAGTTTATTGGATTCTATTCTCTTTTATAAACAATGAGTGAAACTATGCTTTTGGGTTATCCCAAACTTAAGAGAAAAAAAAGGAATTATAATTTTTCTCTAACCATAATACTTTAGATAATGTCATGGTTGAATATGTTGTTGAAACTCTAACCTTAAACAGAGTTAGGGTTTAAGATAAGCTAGCAAGCTTTCTTGCCTCTTTCAACCATTTTCATGACTTTTTGGAACATGAAATTCAATATAACCTTGCTTCTTTAGGACCCTGATTAAAGGTTCAATTCCTAACAGTTTTTCAAGATCCAATTTGTATGCTGTCTCGTCTAAGAGGTTTTCTTTGATGGATATCCTACTCTGAAAAAAAAAAAGATTATCACACTCCTTTATCTAGAAATCTTATTACCAAACATCCAACTCAGGTTAGTCCTATATTTAATGTAATGTGTTTTTATAGTAAAAAAATAATAGGAAATAAAATTCATATGAATCAATTGGGAACTGGTTAAACTAACAGTGGTAAATGAAGATAGTAAAATATTACTATGCCACCAGAAGAATACAGAGAAGCACAGGAAGACTGATGAACTTCTATCAAACGAAGTAGTATAAGGAAAACCATAGACACAGTGAGAAAATCACATAAATGCCAAGAAGTAAAGAAATGAAATTAAACAAACTCTACTTTAAAGTTGAGAAAAATTCACTTCTCTCCTTCTTTATAGAAGTAGGAATCTATTGGTTTGTAATATTGGATCCTAGAAATAGTTATTTATGATATTTTGGCCAATTTTTCTGAACTACTTTTTCTTCCTTTCTTTTTAGTATTACAAGGCAGGGGAAGAAAGGAAGAAGGAATATATTTAGAAGGGAAGATGATGTAAAATCCATAGACTGAAATAAAATGGAGACTAAAGGAAAAAAAAAACATGAATGACCCTTTTCTTAGGGAGAAGAGCCAGAAAAAAAAGAAAAGAGTATCTTTGCCTTCAATAACAAATTTATATATGGGGCTTGTTTTCCAACTCATTATTATAAACTCAAGGCATGAGAGGGCCACATTTTCTAATTTCTTTCCACATCCTGCTGGGCACATAATAGGAACTCAATAATTTATTACTGACTACGTAAGAAAGTATCATTATTGATAACACACCATTACAGACATGTAGACAACTTCCTTTTTTGTTTCTCTTCTTTAACTGTTTTTGAACTCTGCATCCAACACCTGTCAACTGATAAAGCCAAACTTGAATTAATAAAAAAAAATTTCCAAAATCTAAATGATAACTGTCTTTAAATTGGGGAAGAAACCATAGTAATGTAGGACATAAGACTATCTGGCCTTCTTGTTAGAGCCCACAACTGAGACACATCCCATGTCCCTGTTAAGTTCCCTTGATCACTTCCATATTATTCATTCAGGAATCTGGAGGAGGGAGTGAGGATCATGATTTTGCACTGCTCTGCCTCACTTAAATCCAATTCACTTGCAAATCGAGCCATCACCTTTCTGATAATATTGTTCCTCTTTGAGAACAAGAGTGAACAACAACTTTCTGATGGGAAGTTATCAATAAATAACTTCCTTTGAACTAACACTTTTAGTTCTATTGCTGCATTTTTGCCCTTGTTTTATCTTTTATTATAGTAATTTGTACATGTGTAATTCCTTTACTAGATTGTGTGTTTTATGAGGGCAGAGATTATTTCATCCTTCTCCGCATCAACAGATTTTTTCCCACATGTAGATAACTTTATGTAAGTACTTCACAGAATATCAGAATTAGAAAAGGACCTTGAAGGGTGATTAGTCATATCTAGGCTGATTAATATCTGAGGAAGAATCTACAATCTACAATATTCCTATTAAGTGGCCATTTGTCTCTGCTGGAAGATCTCTAATAAAGCAAAAATACAGTTGAATAATGAAACTTTTGCTACTGTAAGGTTTAATGCTTATCCATGAAAACATTTTGTTGTCATTCTTGTCTATCATTCATATAATTATTACCAATCATAATAATATTGTATTTACATAGTTTTTCTGAGGATTTCATGCTGTCATAGTTAATTCCTCACAAAAAGCCACTAAAATACCAGAGCAGTTATTGTTACAGATGAAGAGATTTTGCCTCAGAGAAATTGTAACTTGTCCAAATGACAGATTGAATGAAAACTCAGGTGAACACATAAGTAGTCCTATATTAGCCTATGTTAGATCAGGGCTTGGATGACCCCTTTTCATCCAAGAAATTTTTACATGATCTCAGGTATAGAGGTATATAAAATAGTTATGCAAATCAAACATTTACTGAAAAAAATCATAATTTAGTATTCCCCACATTCAGTTAACCCAACCCCATATGGGAGTCATAACCCACAGTTTAAGAAGATTTGACCTAGATAATGAATAATTAAAATGTTTCTGTGATTTATAGAAAGACTAATAAAATCCTGTCCGATTACCTGCATCCTAGGTTTCCTCATTTATAAAATAAGGTTCCCTCTACATCTAACTCACTAATCTTATGATCTCTGAGAAAGGATATTTAGAAATTCACAATTTTAAGATTATAAAGTACAATGATTAGTAACAAGGAAAATTTATTTTGAAGTATTATGGAAAGAATCCTGATCTTAAAGTCTAAGAATGAGGTTTGAGTCCCTGTTCTGGCATTTACCAACTGTGTGACCCACTCTAAGCCTCTATTTCTTGATCTGTTAAATGAAGCTGATACAGCACCAATCTTTGAGGTTTGCTATAACAAAAACTTTGTTAATCATTAAAATCCTATATACATGTGAATGTTTGTTATTATTTGCTGACATTTAATTAGAAAATTCAACCTATTACATAATACAAATTAACCTACAATTTAACTATAAAATAAATTAGTGACATTTAAAAAATACTTTCAGAGGAGGACAAAATTTGTATAAGTGTGATATTACTTTCTGATTCCATATCAGCATTTAATGTTATTTTTTGTTGTCATTTATGAAGACAGATATCAGAGTTGGGAGGGATTATTCCAAGCTATGGGGTATATGGGGCACCTCTGCTATGAGGACTTGCGAAATCTTTTTCAGGACTTCTTATCCACCTTGAGAGGTCACACAACTCTCACCTGTGCCTCCAAGAAGTTGTAGCTTCTTGCTACAGTTTGCTATGGTTGCAGCAACCATACCCCAGAAATGATTTCAACAGATGATCTAAACCAGATAAGCCTCAGACCCTTTGGTGAATGAGGAGGATATCTATCCCAAACATGTGAAGACTTCCTCTGGAAGAAGGAATGGATAAGAATAATTCATTCCAACAACCATGAAGATGATTGAAACGGGCACTGTCTATCCTGCCAGTCATATCTGCCACACCTACCCCTATCTACCAGTTATTTCCCTACTTTTCTCTCATCTTCCCAATGGAAATTCCAGCCTCCCTACTTTTTGATCTACATTTGGGCCTCTGAGACCAATTATAACCAGACTGTTATATGACTATTATCAGACTATTACCCATAATAGAAATGCTGCTGGTGATCATGTTTATTTTTTTGGCTGTAATGTCTCACTAATTATAACAAGGTTGTAGTTCACCAAAACCCCAAAATCATTTTTATTTGGAAAAAGCAATGTTACCTTTGTTTTATATAGTTTTTAAAAAATCTTTTGAACCCAAATATCTGATTCTTCTAATAAAGGACATTGTTGAGTTAATAAATTGAGCAGGTAATAGGATGAAATGAGTGCTTCATTTGGAATCAGAATATATTCAAATTCTAACAATGCAGAAGTTGCAGCTTGGGTGAACCCAATGAAATCCAGAGAAGTTATTCTCTCTCTGGCCTTCATATTTCTCATTTGTAGAGTAGAGTTAAGGAATATGTTCTTTATTACCCATTATAACTCTCCAGTTTTAATTGAGTGATTTTCTAGATGTGTATAAGAATATAGCATATTGTTTTATGATGCTAATAAATTACCCAGTTTATGTGATAGCATACTCTTCGGTCATTACATTGATCACAAGCACATTTCATCAAATTTAAGAGAAGTCTGTGAGGTCAGATTGGCCTTTTGTGTTAAACTCTCCTGTGTCTTAAGTTTGAGAATATTTGTGAAAGGAAGAACAATTGATGTGTTGGACTTTCATAAATTGCCAGACGCCATTTATTATTTTGAGTATTATTTTTTAATTTTAATTAATTTTAATAATTATTATTTTTAGGGGTATCATGGCCCTAGAAATGACCCTGCTAAGCAAACTCAAGTTGGTCATAGAGGAATTCAAGCCTAGTCTGTCTTAAGAGTATGGATGGAAATTTAGCATCGCAGTGGAGTAAACTTGATGACCACAAATGATGAGATGCTATTAGAATTGGGTGCTTTGAAGCTAATGAATCAGCATATTTTATTGAGAGAGCTTAGGAGGAGCAAGAGGACCTAACTAGTGGTATAAGACCCAGTCTACAAACATCTGTTACTGCTCTCTGTGCTCATATATGTGCTGTGTTGTAATTGTTGTTGTTCAGTGGCTCAATCTTTTAGTTGTATCCAACTCTGTGATCCCATGAACTTTTTGCTCAAGGAATTTTTTTGGCAAAGATACTGAAATGGTTTGCCATTTCTTTTCTTCGGTGTGTCCCTATTTTGCAGATGCAAAAATGAGGCAAATAGGAATTAATTGACTGGTCTAGGATCACACAGCTAGAAAATCAAATTTGAACTCAGATCTTCTTGACTCTCCACTGCACCATTATATGGTACCTCTATAAATGCTGAATCATACATTTAGATCCAGACTTCCTTTAGTTTAACGCACACACACACACACATACACACACACATACATACACCTTTAAATCATGGCTCACTACATAGCCTTTGTCTAGTTCTACACTTAACATCTTGTGAACCACTTGTTTTCCTTGTGTACCATTCACTCCCTCTTCTTTTAAACTTTCTACTCAAAAGTTATTATACAATAAATGAGTCAGATATAGAATACTAGATGACTTAGATATAGCATATTTTAGTATTGCATATTCCTGTAAGAAATTGTCAGATACTAGGAAGGATGATTGATTTAGAGCTAGAAGAGTAGTTTAAAGACATCTAATTCAACTCCCTCATTTTACATGTGAAATACTGCAGACATAGAGAGGTAATGACTTGTCCAAGGTCACACAGATAATAAAGTAGCAAAGTACTTTATACATGCTATCTCATTTGACCCTCACAATCCTGTGCTATTATTACCCCCATTTTATAGATGAGGAAACTGAAGCAGAAAGTGGTTAAGTGATTGTTATTTAGCTGGACTATGAATTTAGATCTTCCTATCTCCAAGTCCAGCAGTCTATCCACTGTGCCATCTTGTTCCACTTTCAAAAAGTTTGACAGTAAAGATTTGGAAGAAAAAAGAATTATAGTTTGAGAGATGACAGCTAAGAGAAAATTGGCTATTTTTGTTAGAGTTGTGCAGAATTTTAGATATAATCTAGTCTAACTTCCCATGTAGAGTCAGAAAGATTTCTGCATTATTCCTAATTTGTGATCATCTCGGTTTTTCTTAAATCTTTACAGTAATTAAAAGCAGTCTGTCTTACATGGCAACTTATTCAGTATTGAAAAAGGCAGCTAGTTGGTTTGACAGATAGAATGCTGGGCCTGGATACAGCAAAGCCTGAACAAACTTGGCCTCACCTACTTTCTACTTGGATGACCCCTGGGAAAGTTACTTAACATATCTGTGTCAATTTCTACATTTGTAAAATGAGGATAATAATAGCACCAACTCCCCAAGGTTATTATGAAGATAAAATGAGGTATTTTTAAAGCACTTTGCAAACATTAAAGTTCAATATAAATAGTAGTTATTACTACAAGGAAGCAATACTTATACTTGTCTTGGATCATTGTGTTGCTGAGAAGAATTGAGTCATTCAAGAATTGATCATCATCCAATGTTGCTGATAACTATGTACAATGCTTTCCTGGTTCTGCTCATTTCACTCACTATTAGTTCATACAAGTCTTTCTAGGTTTTTCTGAAATCTATTTGTTTATCATTTCTTATTGCAGAATAGTATTCCATTGCATTAAATCCTACAGCTTTTTCCCCGTTGATGGACATCTTCTCAATTTCCAAAATTTTGCTACTATGAAAAGGGCTGCTATAAATATTTTTGCACATTTAAGTCCTTTTTTCTTTTTTATGATCTCTTTGGTATACAGATCTAGTAGTGGTATTGCTAGGTCAAAGAGTATGCATGATTGGTTTTCAACATTCACATTTGCAAAACATGTTCTAAATTTTTCTCCCTTCTTCCCTCCCCCCTCCACAAGACAACAAGCAATCCAATATAGGCTAAACATGTGCAGTTCTTCTAAATATGTTTCCGTCTTTGTCATGCTCACAAGAAAAATCAGATCAATGGATAATTTTTAACATTCGTTTTTATAGGACTTTGCATTCCAAATTTTTCTCCCTTCCTCTGTTTTCTCCCCTGTCCCCAAGACAACAAGTAATCTTACATAGGTTAAACATTTGCAATTTTTAAAAATATTTCCACATTTGTCATGTTATATAAAAATATCAATTAAAATGAAAAAAAAACATGAGAAAGAAAAAACAAACAAATGGAAATTGAAAATACTATTCTTTGATCCATATTCAGTTCCATAGCTTTATGTCTGGATGCTGATGACATTGATATGGTCACCTATGTTGATAGTTTTCCTAACACTAAATCAACCATGCATTCCTGATATAAAAACCACCTGGTCCTACTATATAAACCTTGTGTTATATTTCCATAATTGCCCTGCCAGTATTTTCTTCAAAATTTTTTGCATCAGTATTCATTAGGAAAATTGGTATATAATATTTTTTTTTGTTTTGGCTTTTCCTGGTTTAAGTATCAAAACTGTATTTGTATAATAAAAGGGATTTGGTAGGACTCCTTCTTTGCCTATTTTCCCAAATAGTTTATGTTGTTTTGGAATTAATTGTTCTTTAAATGTGTGGTAGGATTTGCTTATGAATTCATCTGGCCCTAGAGATTTTTCTTAGGGAGTTCATCAATGACTTTTTCAATTTCTTTTTCTAAGTTGGGGTTATTCAGACTTTCTCTTTCCTCCTTTGATATTCTAGGTAATTTACATTTTCATAAATATTAATCAGTTTCATTCAGATTATCGGATTTATTGGAATATCATTGAGAAAAATATTTCCTAATGATTGCTTTAATTTCTTTTTCATTGGTGGTGGTTTCACCCTTTTCATTTTTGATACTAGATATTTTAGTTTTCTTTCTTTCTTTTCAATCATTAACCAATGATTGAAATTTTCATATAACCAGCTCCTACTTTTATTTATTAGCTCAGTAGTTTTGTGGGGGTTTTTGTTCTTTTCTTTTACTTTAAATTTTATTAATCTCATCTTTGATTTTCAGAATTTTTAACTTGGTGCTGAACTGGAAATTTTAAATTTGTTCTACTTCAAGTTATTTTTAGTCTCATGCCCAATTCATTGATCTGCTCCTTCTCTCTCTCTCTCTCTCTCTCTCTCTCTCTCTCTCTCTCTCTCTCTCTCTCTCTCTCTTTTGCTGAGGCAGTTGGGGTTAAGTGACTTGCCCAGGGTCACACAACTAGACAGTGTTAATTGTCTGAGACCAGATTTGAACTCAGGTCCTCCTGACTTCAGGGCTGGTACTCTATCCACTGCATCACCTAGCTGACCCTTTTTCTATTTTTTTGATATAAGAATTTAGAGAAATACTTTCTTCCCCTAAGTACTGCTTTAGCTGTATCCCAGAAATTTTGGGGTGACGTCTCCTTGTCATTTTCTTTATTGATCCTATTGTTTCTATGATTTGTTCTTTGACTCACTTTATCCTTAGAATTAGATTACTTTCCAGTTTTTCATCTATCTTTCCACTATCCTTTGTTGAATGTAATTTTTATGCATTATAATTCAAAAAGAATACATTTGATATTTCTAACTTTCTACATTTGATTTTGGGGTTTTTATGGCCTAATGCATGGTCAGTTTTTGTGTAGTGCCCAGTGTTGCTAAGAAAAAGGCATATTCATTTCGGTTCTGATTCAGTTTTCTCAAATGTCTGTCATATCTAATTCTTCTAATATCTATTCATCTCAATTTCTTTCTTGTTTATTTTTTTTGGCTGGATTTATTCTGAAAGGGGACAGTGGAGGTCCCCCATTAGTATAGTTTTGCTCTTTTTTTCTTCCTATAACTCACTTAACTTCTTAAAGAATTTGAGTGCTCAAGTGCAATAGCACATAAATTCCTAGGGGAGAAATTAAGAGAGATGCAAGAAGAAATAGACAGCCAAACGATACTAGTGGGGGATCTCAACCTTGCTCTCTCAGAATTAGATAAATCA
>JAJPUD010006723.1:70583-122698 GCA_023553655.1 Myrmecobius fasciatus | reverse complement strand
CTTGCTGTACCAGATCTAAAACTATATTATAAAGCAGCGGTCATCAAAACCATTTGGTACTGGCTAAGAAATAGAGTAGTCGATCAGTGGAATAGGATAGAATCACAAGACAAACTAGGCAATAACTATAGCAATTTGGTTTTTGATAAACCCAAAGACCCCAGCTTTTGGGATAAGTATTCATTATTTGACAAAAACTGCTGGGAAAACTGGAAACCAGTGTGGAAGAAATTAGGGCTTGACCCACATCTAACACCACAGACCAAGATAAGATCTAAATGGGTTCATGATCTGGATATAAAGAGTGATACTATAAGTAAATTAGAGGAATGTAATATAGTTCACCTCTCAGACCTTTGGAGATGGAATAAATTTATGTCCAAAGAAGAACTGGAACTCTTAATTGAAAACCAGATAGATAACTTTGACTATATTAAGTTAAAAAGTTTTTGTACAAACAAAATCAATGCAGACAAGATTAGGAGGGAAGTAATAAATTGGGAAATCATCTTTACATTCAAGGGTTCTGATAAAGGTCTCATCTCAAAAATATATAGAGAATTGTCTCATATTTATAAAAATTCAAGCCATTCTCCAATCAATAAATGGTCAAAGGATATGAACAGACAATTTTCAGAGGATGAAATTAAAACTATTTATAGTCATATGAAAAGGTTCTCCAAATCACTGATCAGAGAAATGCAAATCAAGACAACCCTGAGGTACCACTTCATACCTGTCAGATTGGTTAAAATGACAGGAAAAGTTAATGATGAATGTTGGAGGGGTTGTGGGAGGGCTGGGACACTGATGCATTGTTGGTGGAGCTGGAGAACAATTTGGAGCTATGCTCAAAAAGTTATTAAACTGTGCATACCCTTTGACCCAGCAGCATTTCTATTGGGCTTATATTCCAAAGAAATCATAAAGAAAGGAAAAGGCCCCACATGTGCAAGAATGTTTGTGGCAGCCCTTTTTGTAGTGGCTAGAAACTGGAAATTGAATAGATGCCCTTCAATTGGAGAATGGCTGAATAAATTATGGTATATGAATATTATGGAATATTATTGTTCTGTAAGAAATGACCAGCAAGATGATTTCAGAGAGGCCTGGAGAGACTTACATGAACTGATGCTGAGTGAAATGAGCAGAACCAGGAGATCATTATACACGGCAACAACAGTACTATATGACAATTCTGATGGACATGGCTCTCTTCAACAATGATATGTTACAAACCACCTCCAATTGTTCACTGAAGAAAGCCATATACACCCAGAGAGAGGGATGCGAAATGTGGACCACAACATAACATTCTCATACTCCTTGATTGATGTTTGCTTACATTGTGTTTCCTTTATCTGATATATCGTTTGTGTAGATAAGATTTTTCTTGCACAACAATGATAAGTTTGGAAATATGTATACATATATTCGATTTGCCAATATTTTAACATAATTAACATGTAGTGGATATCCTGCCATCTAGGGAAGGGGTGGGGAAGTTGGGGGGAAAAATTTGTAACGGAAAACTATGTAAGGGTTATTGTTGAAGAATTACCCACACATATGTTATGCAAATAAAATAAAATTAAAAAAAATCAAAAAAAAAGTTTTTGTACAAACAAAACTAATGCAGACAAGATTAGGAGGGAAGCATCAAATTGGGAAATCATCTTTACATTCAATAGTTCTGATAAAGGCCTCATTTCTAAAATATATAGAGAATTGTCTCATATTTATAAGAATTCAAGCCACTCTCCAATTGATAAATGATCAAAGGATATGAACAGACAATTTTCAGATGATGAAATTAAAACCATTTCTAGTCATATGAAAAGGTGCTTCCAAATCACTATTGATCAGAGAAATGCAAATTAAAACAACCCTGAGGTACCACTACACACCTGTCAGATTGGCTAAAATGACAGGAAAAGATAATGATGAATGTTGGAGGGGATGTGAGAAGGCTGGGACATTGATGCATTGTTGGTGGAACTGTGAACGGATCCAGCCATTCTGGAGAGCAATTTGGAACTATGCTCAAAAAGTTATCAAACTATGCATACCCTTTGACCCAGCAGAGTTTCTATTGGGCTTATATCCCAAAGAGATCTTAAAGGAAGGAAAGGGACCCACATGTACAAGAATGTTTGTGGCAGCCCTTTTTGTAGTGGCTAGAAACTGGAAACTGACTGGATGCCCATCAGTTAGAGAGTAGCTGAATAAATTATGGTATATGAATGTTATGGAATATTATTGTTTTGTAAGAAACGACCAGCAGGACGATTTCAGAGAGGCCTGGAGAGACTTGCATGAACTGATGCTGAGTGAAATGAGCAGAGCCAGGAGATCATTATACACGGCAACAACAAGACTATATGATGATCAATTCTGATGGACATGGCTCTCTTCAACAATGAAATGTTTCAAACCAGTTCCAATTGTTCAGTGAAGAAAACCATATACACCCAGAGAGAGGGATGTGAAATGTGGACCACAACATAACATTTTCATGCTCTCTATTGATGTTTGCTTGCATTGTGTTTCCTTTCTCTGATTTTTCTTTCTTGTAGATATGATTTTTCTTGCACAACAATGATGTGTGGAAATATATATATATATATACATATATTCGATTTGTCAAGTATTTTAACATAATTAACATGGAGTGGATATCCTGCCATCTAGGGGAGGGGTGGGGACTAGGGGGGAAAATTTGTAACAAAGCTTTGTAAGGGTCAGTGTTTAAGAATTACCCATACATATGTTTTGCAAATAAAAAGCTTTAATAAAGAAAGAAAAAAAATGAATGTGTAAAACTATCTTTACCTGTAATTGGAAAAAAAAAAGTTACCACAGGGATAAGCAGATTTGTGAAACATCATGAAATAAATTGGTATATACAGTGGGTTTGGGTTTGCTTTTCTTTACATGGACTGTGAGATTCAAAGTTCCTGTTTGTATGTAAGGGATCACAGCTTTGAATAAGTACTTTGGGCTTTGGCCATGCAGGTGAGTGACAGCTGACTTTGAGATTGGACCTTCTGGATTTTGGGGAGCCATAAACTGCCAAAGTCAAGATCCTTGCTTGGGACGAGCATCAGAGGAGGAAGAACTAAAATTATGACTAGATCTTCCCTAAATCTGTGGCAGTTGGAGGTCAGGATGGAGGAGATCAGTGTTGCAGAACAGGTGAGACAGTTACTATGATTGTTGATGAAGTGATGAGTTGTAAGGAAAAATTGGTTCTCTAGCCATGTTTCCCTTGATTTCTACTGGGAGATAGCAAGAGCTAAATTGGGGTCCTAGGGAATTCCTTTTCATGAATCTGTGGGTGAAAGTGGTTTGGGAACTTCTCCAATTCCCCTGAATAATTGGGAGGGTGAACAGGAATAGGAAATAGATGGCTGTATATAGGAGCATTTGATCTTTTTTTTTTCTTTTCCATTTTCACTATGTTTAATAAATATTAAATAAACATTTATTATGTACTTAATATGTGTCAGAAATTATGTTAAGTGCTGGGGATACAATCAGAAAAAGAAAGGCAATCCCTGCTGTCAAAAAGTTTACAATCTAATGGGGAAAGACTAATTATATGGAAAAAGAAGCTCAAAAGCTGGGGTATAACATCAGAAAGTATCTAGTGGGGGGATTTGAAAGCAAGCAGAAGAACTGATGGGAAATGAAGTTAGCTGGAAAATTCTATCCTCCAATCAGAGGTTATCGAGGAGGTCTTGATTCTTAAAAATGAACCCATTTTCATGATGAGATTTCGAAGAAAGAGTTTCTCCTGGGGGAGTTGAAACTAACCAGAGCCTATGATGGATGGGAAATGAACCAGGACTACACTGTGGAATACCTGTGTCCTCTGAGGGAAGAGATCCTAGATATAAAGTGGGGAGAGTAAATATTTTAAGCAATATTCTAAATCATCCTCTTACCAATATCCAAAACCAGTCAATGTGGGTTTTTACTTACTTAGCATTAATGCCATTTGAAGCTGTAGTAGATAATAACATTGAAGGCTTAAAATCCGTTAGCAGGCAGAGGAAATGCTGCATTCTTGTTCCAGTATATCTTGAGATTCATATGACTACTTGTTGGTATTCTTAAGTAGGAGCAACTCCTGGTGGGCAAATTAGATATTGTACTCCCTCACTGGATAATTACTATAGTGACATGTTGGCTTGCCATAGGTTTAAGGAAGGAAGGAAGTTGTATCTGAATTTTTATATCCCAAGTTGAGGTTTATATATATATATATATATAATTTTTTTGCAAAGATATGACATGATCTTCCATTTTCTTCTCTAGCTCATTTTACTGATGAATTAATTGAAGCTGACAGGGTTAAGTGAATTGCCCAGGGCCACACAGCTAAGTATGTATCTGAGACCAGACCAGAATTCAGGTCTTCCTGACTTCAGGCCCAGTGCTCTATCCATCACACCACCTAGCTGCCCCAACAAGGGGGGGAGCACAGGAACCAATTTGGATTGTTGCCATTATTGTGGTACTCTAAATATTAGAGAACAAAAGAAGTGCCATAGCCATATAAAAGGAATTGGAAGAAATGTGGGTTTGTTGTGAATTGAAACAGAGTAAAGAAAGCAGAACTAGAGAAACTCTATGAACAGTGTGGATGGAAACAATGAAAGACAGCTGAACTCAAATGTGAGTCAATGACCAATTTTGGTTTCAAGAGATAGTGGATGAAACATACTTCCTTTATCTCCATCAACATAAGAAAATGGAGGTGGGGAGAGGACTACAAACGAAGAATATTGCACAATTACAGGTGAGGTTTTTTTTTTTTTTTTCTTTTTGCTGAGGCAATTGGGGTTAAGTGACTTACGCAGGGTCACACAGCTAGGAAAGTGTTAAGTGTCTGAGACTAAATTTGAACTCAGGTCCTCCTGATTTCAGGGCTGGTGCTCTATCCACTTTCGACATCTAGCTGCCCCAACAGGTGAGGTCTTATGCCAGTACTTATCTAATGGTTAAAGCTGGGAAGGTTGATGCTCTATGCTGTGAGAGAGCCGAGTTAGCTGGGGTTACCCTAATATGTCTAGTGGGTTTTAAAGAGGTGGGTGAGCCTTCTGGTATGTTTGAGAGGGTTCTGATAGGCCATAACTCCTTAGGAGGGATTCAGATCTGAGAGTTATGTGCAATAGATCTTTTGGGAGTTCTCAAAGAAAGCCAAAAGAGGCTCTGAGCTTGGTTGATGCCATCTGGGTGGGATGTTGGCTAGGAAGGGCCTTGAGTCACTTAGCCCAGGAAATCTGTGGCAGAATATAAACTCCTTGAAGGCAGGCACTATTTTTATTTGGTCTCTGAGCCTTACACAATAATAGATGTTTGTTGGATAAGAGTAGTTGGTTTTGCTTAATTTTTTACAAAGAGGAGTTCATTGTGGGTATTAGGGCAGATCAGAAATTACTTTAATATATAAAACTCCACAAAAATGAAAAATCAATTAAGTTGAAAAAAATAAAAGGAAATTGCAAGTCATATTGGCCATGAGGCAGGAAGTAGACCACCAAAAGACCATGGTGGGGTAGGAAAGACTCTAAATCTTCAAACAGTAGGAATTAAATGTTTCCTTCTCAAAAAACTTAAAACAGATGACCATCAGCTGAATAACTAAGTAAATTGTGGCATGTGAATGTAATGGAATATTACTGTGTTTCAAGAGACAAAGAATATAAATGTACCGAGTGTGTCCTGCCCCTACAAGCTACATTCCCCCTATTTGTTAGGGCCAGTGATCAGTGACTTACACCCAAGTTCCATTTCACAACAACACCAGATACCTTCTACAAAGAAATATTTGTTTCAAATATATAGCAAGAACAAACATACAAATATTTTCACTGGTACTTCCAGGGCATACTCTTGCTTTTACCATCTTTGTCTTTGGGGGAAAATAGTCTCAAAACTTAGTTTATCTCTATAACATTGGATCTCCCAAATTCACATCCCAAGTCTGGATCAGTGCTGGATGAGTTCTTCAGGTGGGCTGGAGCCTTGAAGGGTCACTCCCAAAGACTGCTATGGGGCAACCTAAATTACAATTCCTAGATTCCTGTGGGGGGGAAAAAAGAAATTTAATAACTGGGGCAGCTAGGTGGCACAGTGGATAGAGCACCAGCCCTGAAATCAGGAGGACCTGAGTTCAAATTTGGTCTCAGACACTTCCTAGCTGTGTGACCCTGGGCAAGTCACTTAACCCTAATTGCCTCAGCAAAAAGCAAAAAAAAAAAAAAAAAAAAAAAAAGAAATTTAATAACTAAGATTTTACCTTGCAAAGAGAGATCATACAATTCCCTCCTCTGTACAACTGGGGGACTCATATACAGGCATGCTTGGTTGTTGTTTGGTTAGTTTCCCTGAATTACTGTTTTTCTTCTCTCTTTTTTATTTTACATATTAAGGGATGTTTGTAAGGGGATGAGAAAAGGATAAATTCAGAAATGAAAATAATGTAAAAACAAAAGATATCAATAATTTTTTAAAGGTTGCTTCCACTGGGGCACTACAGGATACTTCAATGAGGATCCTAAATGTCATTAGCAGAATAACCGACCCAGAGATCATAAGGTATCCCAGAAATCACCAAGTGAAGTCTAGTCCAGTCTGTGTGATTCTGGAAGAGGCCCCTACAACCCTCCTGATACACCTGAGAAAGGGCAGTAGGGACAAGGATTTGATGGTGTCACTCAGGGACTACAAATTCTTAAATGCTTCCCACTTAACTATAATCCAGAGCTTAAGAGAACCTGATTGCACAGTCCTTCTGGCTCCCCACTTGGCTAACCCAGCAGGTCTGTTTACATTTGAGCCTGTAATACATACACATGGGAGCGCAGTCGCCCACAAGCCCAATGACACACCCCAAAGTGACCCAACCACTCCGCCCTGGGATGAGCTCCAGATCCAAGTATTTTTGCGTTCTCCCGATCCCCCAAAAGCCTCTTCCTCCTCTCTGCTCCAAAGACACAACTCTACCCTTTAAATTGTCGAGCACTAGCCTTCTGCAATTCAATTCCATCACCAGACCTGGTGTGAAGGAAAAGAACCCTGAACTTCAAGTCCCCGCTAAAATCCCACCTTCTATAGGAAATCTTTCTCAACCACTCTTAGTCCTAGCGCCTTCTCTGTGTTAATTTCCTAGTTACCTTGTATGTACACCGAGCCCTGGACCCAGCTGGCTCTGGAGGGGAAAGTGAGGCAGGTGACCTTGCACAGCCCTCTGTCACTCAAATCCAATTTATTGCATGTCATAGCATCACCCCCCTGATGTCATGGTCTCTTCTTCGAAAAGGAAGGACAAACCATAAGTTTGTATGTATTTGTTTGAATTCCCCACTAGATCGAGAGCTCTTGGGGGCTAAGACCTGTCTTTTGCCTCTTTTTGTATCTCTGATGCTTTAATAAGTGTCTATTGGCTGACTGGTAGTCAGAAAGCCTGTCTGTTTCAGTCTCAAGTTCCCCATCTGTACAGTGGGAGAGGAGGTAGATGCACGGAGTGGGGCTGTTCATAATAGGATTCATCAGACCGCTGTGATTCGGCTCTGATCTAAGAAGTTCCTTGAAATAGACAATGGTTGGGGTAGCGCAGCTAGGTGGCGCAGTTGTTAGAGCACCAGTCCTGAAGTCAGGTGGACCTGAGTTCTAATCTAATCTCATATACTTAACACTTCCTAGCTGTGTGACCCTGGGCAAGTCACTTAACCCCAATCCCCTCAGGGGAAAAAGAAAGAAAGAAATAGACAATGGTTGGTTCTCCCTTAACCCCTAGTTGTTGTTCCAGTAGTAACTGCTGCCCTCCCGCCCCTCCCAACCAAAGGAGGCGTGGCCAAATCCCTTAGAACCGTCCAATCTCTGCCTTCCTGGGGAGGAAGAGGGTGGGACTTTTTCCTCTGGTTTCTTTCCCCTTTGCTTACTCTTTTGGAGATAGGAAAGTTCCAAACACTTCAAATTCTGCCCTTGAACTATACTGGGAGATAGGAGGAAGTGAAGAAGCATTTATTGAGCGCCTACAGTGTGCCTGGTAGTGCTTTACAAACCGTGCTTTCTAGGAGTGGTATCTTTGTTTATATATATATTGTGAAATATAAAACCTCAGAGACATACTCCTCACTTCCCCTGGTAGGGCTTCATTGCCATGGGAGCAGATTATCTGAAAAAGATCAGATGGTTTTAATGGACTACAAGTTCCATATAAATCAGCAGGGTGACAAGGCCAACCAACAAAAAGGCCAAAGGGATCTTCATTCCTATTATGAAAGAGGGAAGAGGGAACAAAGAATTTTTTTCCTTTTCTTTTTCCTTTCTTTCTCTCCTAGTGCTACCTAGTTTCCTCAAATATGCTGAAGACCTTACTCTGGTTCTCTGAATATTTCATATCCACCAGAGCAGTACACAGGCTCCCTTCATGGTATTCCCTTAGATTGGGATGGTTTTGGGGAAACCAGTTGCAAAATTCAATAAATTACTACAGAATGGCAGTATTCAGACAGGGACCCTGGAAAACAGTCCAACAAAGTTAAAAAACTGAAGCCTGGGAGGCTAAATTAAAAGCCTGCTTTAAACTGGGCAGAATTTTGGGACCTGTAAACCTGAGCATCCTCACCAGCAATTTATTTAAAGTCAAATCTCGAGTGGGGGTGGGGGAAGCAAGAGCACATCTCTAGTCTGGCTAGCTGGGGAGGAACCCTGCAATGCAGAATAGGCACATGCCCTCCAGAGCCAAATTCTGGGGGGAGCCTGGGTACCTGGGGAAGGGGGTGGAGAGGACGTACTAGAAGAGCCTGTTTTCTTCCATGCTTAGGTGTGGCCTGTGCCAGGGCCTGGAGCAGGGCAGGTGTGGTTTGGGAAGAGTTTCCTCTCAAAAGTTTGAAGTACAGGGGCCAGAGGTGTGGCTGCTTCCTAAAGGCCCATGTGGCTTCTGTGTCACCTGGACTTTGATTAAGCTTTGGAAGAGATCTGGATAGCAGAGATTTACTTCCCCTTCTCTCCTTTGTCTTTCTTCCCCTCCTGCATTTCCCCCAACCCCTTTCTCTTTTCTCTTATCTTCCTTCCCACTCCTCAGCCTGGCTTTCTGTCCTTTACCTCCTTTCCTCTCTGACTTGCCTTTCCTGGCTTCCCTCCCATTTGTTTTCTCTATTTCCATCCCTCTTCTCAATTTGATTCCTCCCCTTTCCTCTTTTGTTGACCTTTGCTCACTTTATTTTTCCCATCCTTTTCTTCCCTTCCTTTCCTTTCCCTTCTGTCCCTCTTCCCTTTCTCTCTTAAACTTTTTTGATATTTATATTTTACTTTTGATATTTATTTTACTTTATAAAGTAACTTTATAATTTTAGTTACTTTCATTATTTTGTAAATTTGAAATAAAAACTTGATCCTTTCTGGTAAATGTTGAACAACTAAATCCCTGAGAAAGCCTTATATTTAACCTGCATTATTAACATTCCCCCTCATCACTTTCTTAAATCCAATCCACAAAACACAAATTGAGCTGTGATTTGTAGATTCTCACTGAAAACTGAACCATCGAAAACCCCAGGTCCTCCTCTTCTCTTCTTTCTGGTTCACATTCCTTTCCCTCTTCACCTTCTCTTTCCCTCCTTCCTTCTCTTCTCCTTTCTGATTCCACCCCCTCCCTGCCCTCTTCCAGTTTAAAGAGCACTGACTGTTCTAGAAAGCAGGAGACCTGGGCTTCTGCCACAGCTCAGTCAATAACTGGGCAGTCAGATTTGGCAGCACTGGGCCTGGTATCTGGCAGCCGGATGGATCCTCGAATAGAGCACTGGAGACAGGAAGGCCTGAATTCAAATCTAGCCTTAGACACTTACTGGCTGGGCAAGTCCCTTAACCTGGTTTGCTGCACTTTCTCATCTTTAAAATGAGCTGGAGAAGAAAATGACAAACCAATCCAGTGTCTTTGCCAAGAAATCAACTAGTCTAGTGTTAAGGGCTGTGGGTGAATGTCACCTTCCAGGGCCTCAGTTTACCTGTCAACAACTTGGTTCATCTGGACTTTGAAGGCTGCAAGAGAGAAAAGTTGAGACCAGAGAACATTGAAAGGGACTGTCTAAGCCTGGGCTTAGAACTGGGATCAAGCTTTGGGAGAGCTCAGGAGACAGAGGTAGATTTTGGGTGCACATGTGCCCCTCAGTTCTGCTCTCCTTTTTGGGGGGAGGGTGTTGGAGAGTTCCCAGGCTTGAGAGAGACTGGGGGCAGAGAGACAGAGTCAGAGAGATGGAGATCCAGAGATGGAGCTGCAGAGACTGACCAGCTTTTGATTGACCGAGGTGGGATGGCTCCTGGGGATGGTCCTTGGGCTGAAGGCGTGGGGGTGGGGAGACAACCAGCAGCAGAGGCAGGGTGGTAAAGGTTCCCTTCCCTTCCCCCACCCAGAGCTTTCCCCCAGCTTCCTCTGATTGTTCCTAGGGCTGATCGGGGAGGGTTCCCTGATCCTTTCCCACAATTTGCCAGCTGGGAGGAAGTTGTGGATAACATTTCAGGAGGAAGTTTGTTTCCATTTTTACTGAAGTATGTCCAATAAAACGTGTGCATTCATAGAATGAGCTGTTTGTGAAACAAATAAACAGAGTGGTTGGAGGGAAGTAAATACCCCAGAGAACAGGGATGAGGCTAAAGTTCATGGAATCTTCCCTTTTTTTTTTTCCCCTTTCTGAATCCTCTGAAATCTGCTTCCCTAAAATCCAGGGTGAATGTGAGACCAAATTTGAATGTTCTCTTCTTTTCTCTCACAGACTCTAGTCTTCCCAAAGGATTTTCATGATTTCTGTCCCAGCAGCTTGTTAGTGACAGTCAGACCCAGAATCCAAGCATCCCCTCACACACACGTGTGCACTTATACATACATGCCCAACAAACATTCAAGATATCCCTTGCTGGTGAGCTAATTCATATGTTGACTACTTTTCTTTTTCTGGAAGCTTTTGGAAAGCAAACATGAGATTCTAATGGTCTGACAACATCTCAAGGGTCCCCCTCAAGCTGTCCAGGCCCACTTATCTGCGCGATGGTTGGATTAGATGGGGTTCCCTTTCTGCCCTGGGTCCGCCCCACATCGAGAAAAAATGAAATCTAGGATGCTAGTCACGCGCCGCTTGAGTTGGGAGAGTTCAGTCTGACAGACCACTCTTCCCTGTCTCACGTTGTTGGTTGCTCTTTCCTACGTTAGCTTTGCCTGTTTTTCAGTTCTGTGCTCCTAGCTCCCTTCCCCTGCCCCGGTCTCTCTGGCTGTACAGACATTTGGTTGGAGCAGGCCCGAAACCCCGATGTTTCCACATCTGCCGTCCTCATTCCGCTTTCCCTTTGTCAGCTGTGACCTTAGGGTCAGCGGCTGCAGGAGAGGGTAAAACCCTGGGGGAGAAGACAATGGCAGGAGGCTGAGGGGAGGGAAGGGGCTGGGGGGTTGTGATGAGGAGGGGATGTCCGTGTGTGTGAGAGAGAGTGTGTGTGTGTGTATGTAAGTATGAGTGCATGAGTGTGTGTGTGTGTGTGTGTATGAGTGACTGTGTGTGTGAGTGTATGCGTGGGTGTGTGCTTGCGAGTGAGATGGGGAGGAGCCCTCCTGTGCACATGAGATGAGGGTGTTCTGGGTGTACATCCACAACGGGACAAGGCCCCGCGGAGTGCGGCAGGCTGTGAGCAGGAGTGCCCGGACTCTGCGCAGGAGTGCCCGGACTCTGCGAGAGAGGAAGCCCCCCTTTCCCGCGAGTTGGGAGGCGATTACGTGTGAGGCCATGGCGCCCTCTAGTGTCAGACCTGGGAATGGCCGCTGCAGTCCTAAGGATCCCTTCGGCCTCTGGGTCCAAAGTCCCTCCTGGCGACCCCAGCTGGGGAAGAGGGAGAACGCTGCACGTCCCCGCAGAGGCACGGACAAGCTTCTCTTCCACATGACGATCGCTTCCCAATAATCGCTGCCGTGTTCCTGCTGCTCCTTCTGCAGCTCCTTTGCTGCTCTCCGCGGCCGTACCTCGTCCCGGAGCTCCCGGATGGGGACTGCAGGGTCACGCCGGGTCCTGCAGTTGCTCTCCGAGCTGGGCGCACTAATTATGAAAGTGTGAAGTGCAGAGAGGCCGGAGGAGCTCGGGGAGGGAGAGGCCCTGGGGAGCCAGGGCCCGCGGGAGCTTCCGGGGCACATGAGATGGACTTCGGAACATGGGGAAGATTTTGAGGGAGAGCAGGGAGAGTGAGCAGAGCTGCAGAGCGGCGGGCGTGCTAGCCCATCAACTGGGGCTTCAGCGCCTGTAATAAGCTGAGATTAATTGCAGAAAATGACCGACCTTATCTCCTTTCTGCGGTCAAAGGGCACCAATTAGAGTTGCAGGATGACCTAAGGCCTTAAACCTTCCTACTTTGTTACAACCACAGCTTCAGAAATTCAACTCAACAGATACTTATTAAACACTTTCTATGTTGTAAGACAAAGACAACAGTTGTGGTTAGAAGTGCTTGAGCGGAAATCAGGAAGACCTGGTTTCAAATACTGCCTTTGACAATTACTAACTTACTAGCGGCCTTATAGGTAATAATCCCTCTGAACTTCAGGGAGCTTTCTATAAATTATAGACATGTTGCAATCCGCTCCTAGTTTATTGGACTGTGTGGAGATTTGAGCTGGCGGGGGACCTAACAAAGAGATGTTGGACCACTGTTTATTAAAATGTCATCTTTTCATTTATAACTTACTTATGGCGATTCAAAGTATACCCCAAATTGAGCTAGTAAATTTAGAAGGATTTTGGACACTTTAAGATATGTATTAACTCGACCAAAACAAACAAACAAAAACCTTACAAAACCTTTCAGAGTGCCCATTAAATAGGAATGTGGCATTTAGAGCTAGAGAAGATCTAAAGAAAATAGAAACCAGCCATTCTCTCCTCTATAATTATGACATTTCTGTAACACATCAAGGCTTTCAAGTTACATTGAGACAGATAACACACACAAAATGCCGACCCAGACTATTAGCACATCAATTAATAAATGTGACTCTATATTTAATTATAAATGGAGTTCTTTTAAAAAATATTAGCTTTTTATTTTCAAAATATATGCAAAGATAGTTTTCAACATTCACCCTTGGAAAACCTTGTGTTCCAAATTTTTTCTCCCTATCTTTCTCCCACTTCTTCCCCTAGACAGCAGTATACGTTAAACTATACATATTTCCAAAATCATAATTCTGCATAAGAAAAATCATATCAAAAAGAGAAAAAAATGAGAAAGAAAACAAAAAGCAAGTAAACAACAACAAAACTGTGACAATACTATTTTGTGATCACATTCAGTTCCCATAGTCCTCTCTCTGGATACAGATGGCTTTCTCCATCACACATCTATTGGAATTGGCCTGAAGCACCTCATTGTTGAAAAGAGCCAAGTCCATCACAATTGATCATCACATAATCTTGTTGTTACTGTTTACAATATACGAATATACTGTATGTACGAAGTGATTCTACTCACTTCCCTTAGCATCAGTTCATGCAAGTCTCTCCAGACCTTTCTGAAATCATCCTGCTGATCTTTTCTCATAGAATAATAATATTCCTATAAATGGAGTTCTAAAGTGAGTAATAAACTCACATCCAGAATGTTTATTTCTATTCATAAAGTAAAATAGTGTTGGAGTTGGCAAAAATATACATTTATTTGGTATTTTAAAGCTTGCAAAGGAAGTGCTTTATATAACTCCTAGATTTCAGGTATACAAAACAGGCCCTGCCCTCAAGAAACTTAAATTCTCTCTCTCTCTCTTTTTTTATTAAAGCTTTTTATTTGCAAAACAAATGCATGGGTAATTCTTCAACATTAACCCTTACAAAGCTTTCTGTTACAAATTTTTCCCCTTTATCCCCCTTCCCTCCCCTAGATGGCAGGAAGTCTACTACATGTTAATTATGTTAAAATACTTGACAAATCGAATATATGTATACATATTTCCACACTTATCTTGTAGTACAAGAAAAATCATATCTACAAGAAAAAAAAATCAGAGAAAGGAAACCCAATGCAAGCAAACATCAGTAGAGAGCATGAAAATGTTATGTTGTGGTCCACATTTCACATCCCTCTCTCTAGGTGTATATGGCTTTCTTCACTGAACAATTGGAACTTGTTTGAAACATTTCATTGTTGCAGAGAGCCATGTCCATCAGAATTGATCATCATATAATATTGTTGTTGCTGTGTATAATGATCTCCTGGTTCTACTGATTTCACTCAGCATCACAAACTTAAATTCTCTTGAGGGAAGGAGGATAATAAGTAAGGACAAGGTCATTTGAGAAAGGAAAGAAAACTAGGACACAGTTGTTTTCTTTTATTGTTATTTGACCTTCATTCTCAAAGTGACATCAAAGAGGGATTGTCATGACATGTAAATAAATTGGATTTAAATGGAGGGAGGCTGTGCAAGGTCATCTGCCTCACTTTCTTCTCCAAAGCCATCTGGCCAGTGGCTAGATATAGTTCAAAATGACTGGAGATGGTCCTGGAGGCAATGGGAGACCTTGCACTTCAACAGGTCTCAGTTGGACTGAGGCAATATTCAATCAGTGATTAAGGCTAGGTAAGAAAGAAGAGATAACTAGAGAAGGAATCAAAGGAAGCTTCATAAAAGACATGGCCCTTGAACTGATTCCAGAAGCAAACCAGGGTTTCAAGAGGCAGGAAGGAGGAGGGATTATATTTTCGGTATGGGGGATGGATATGTCAGGTAGGGAGACAAGGGAGAGAATGTTGAATTCTGGGAAGAGCTATTCTTCTGAGACTGAGAGGTAAAAGTGGCTGATATCCATATAGATCAAAAGTATTAAGATAATCTAGATGTCTTCTCACTATTATACATGCTATATGCAGAACTAAGGCAGAGAGTTTCTGGCCTGCTGACGATTTCCTAAAATTTTAATTTTTTTTTCAATTAAAAAAACATATTTTCTCTCCTTTTAATTTTTTCCTCTTTTCTCTTGAAAAGAAAAAGAAAACCCTTGTTAAAATATATATGCATAGTCATTTAAAACAAATTCTGCTATTAGCTATGGAAAAAAAATTATGTCCTATTACGCACTTTGAGACCATCAATTCTCTGTTGGTGAGTAGCATGTTTTATTATGAGTTCTTTAGAATTGTGATTGATTATTGTGTTAATCAGAGTTCTTAAGTCTTTCAAAATTGTTTATCTTTACAATGTTGTTGCTATGGTTCCTTTAGTTCTGGTCACTTCAATTTATATTAGTTCATATATGTCTTCCTAGATTTCTCTGAAACCACTACTTTTTAAAAATTTCCCTTTTTAAGCATTCATTTTAAAATTTTGCATTCCAAATTCTTTTCCTCCATCTAGTTCTCCTCTCCATTTTTTGAGAAGGCAAGCAATTTGATATCTAGTATACTTGTGAAGTTATGTATTATAAAACATTTTTATATTTGCTAGATTGCAAAAAAAATCAAGAAAAGTAAAGTGAAAAACATATGCTTCAATATGCACTCAGAGTTTATCAGTTCTCTTTCTGGAGATGACTAACACTTTTTTTCATCAAGAGTTCTTTAAAATTGTTGTGGATCATTGTATTGTCTTTCACAGTTGATCATCCTTACAATTTTGCTGTAACTTTCTACACTATTCTCCTGGTTCTGCTCAATTCACTTTGCATCTGTTCATATTTTTTTTTCAGGTTTTTCTGACTCCTTTCCCCCATCATCTTTTATAGCACAATGGCAAACCACCACAATCATATTACACAACTTATTCAGCCATTCCCCAGATGATGGGTATCCTCTCAATGTTCAATTCTTGGCCACTACAAAAAAGAACTGCTATAAATATTTTTGTTTATTAAGGTCCTTTTCCTTTTCCTTTTTTTTTTTATCTCTTTGAGATGCAGAACTAGTAGTAGTATTGCTGGGTAAAAAGATAGGGAATTTTATAGCCTCTTGGGCATAGTTTCAAATTGTGCTTCAAAATAGTTGGACTAGTTCACAACTCCACCAACAGTACATAGTGTACCTAATTTTTTCACATACCCTCCAGCTATCATTTTCCTTTTCTGTCATTCTAACCAATCTTATAGGTGTGAAATGCTACCTTAGAGTTGTTTCAATTTTCATTTTTATTATTATTAATTTAGAGCATTTTTATATGACTATTGATAGCTTTAGTTTCTTCTTCTGAAAACCGCATCCTTTGCAAAAAACGTCATATCCTTTGACCATTTATCAATTGGAGAATGGCTCTTAATTTTATCAATTCAGCTTCATATATATTTGAGAAATGAGACCTTTATCAGAGAAACTTGCAATAATATTTTTCTTTCCAGTGTCCTGCCTTCCTTCTAATTTTGGCTGCATTGATTTTGTTTGTGAAAACCCTTTTTAATTTCATATAATCAAAATTGTCCACTTTATCCTCCATCATTCTCTGTCTCCTGTTTGG
Source organism: Myrmecobius fasciatus (assembly GCA_023553655.1). Taxonomy (NCBI): domain Eukaryota; kingdom Metazoa; phylum Chordata; class Mammalia; order Dasyuromorphia; family Myrmecobiidae; genus Myrmecobius; species Myrmecobius fasciatus. The sequence goes on along the minus strand of JAJPUD010006723.1, from coordinate 106,212 downwards.
TTATAACATTCTCTCATATCCATAGATATGACAGGTAATTTCTCCTGCTTCTCCCTTAATTTACTTAGATCAACCTTTACATCTTAATCATATAACCATTTTGAGCTTATCTTGGTATATAGTATGAGATATTGGTTGATGCTTAGTTTCTGCCAGACTACTTGCTGTTTTTCCCAGAATAGTGAGTTCTTGCTTCCAAAGCTTGGATCTTTGGGTTTATCAAACACTATATTACTATGACCATTTATTTTTGTGTATTGTGTACCTAATCTATTCCAGACTGTTTTGATAATTACTGCTTTGTAATATAGTTTGAAATACAGTATTTCTAAGTTGCCTTCCTTCATGTTTTTTCCTCAATTGATTTTCTTGATATTCTTGACCTTTTGTTCTTCCAGATGGACTTTGTAATTAATTTATTTAACTCCATAAAATAATTCTTCAATAGTTTGGTATGACAATGAATAAGTAAATTAATTTGGCACAATTATCATTTTTTATATTGGCTTGGTCTACTGAAGAGCAATTAATAATTCTCCAGTTGTTTAGATATCTTTATTCGTGTGAAAAGTGTTTTGTAATTGGGCTCATATAATTCCTGGGTGTGTCTTGGCAGACAGACTCTCAAGTATTTTATGCTGTCTGCAATTATTTTAAATGGAATTTGTCTTTCTCTTCTTGCTGGGTTTAATTGGTAATATGTGAAAATGCTTATGATTTATGTGGGTCTCTTTTCTATCCCACAACTTTGCTAAGGTTGTTAATTGTTTCAATTAGTTTTTTAGTTGATTTTTCAAGTGTACCATTATATTGTCTATTTCCTTGTTGCCTGTTCTTATTCCTTCAATTTCTTTTTCTTGTCTTATTGCTGGAACTAGCATTTTTAGGACAATATTGAATAATAATGGTGATAGTGAACCACTACTTCACCCTTAATCTTATTGAAAAGGCGTCTAATTTATTCCCATTACAGATAATGCCTCCTCTTGATTTTAGGTGGATACTATTTATCATTTTAAGAAAAGCTCCATTTATTCCTATGCTTTCTAATGCTTTTAACAAGAATGGTTGTTTGTCAAAAGCTTTTTCTGCATCTATTAAGATAATCACATGATTTTCGTTGTTTTTGTTATGAATGTGGTCAATTATTCTTATAGTTTTCCCGATACAGTCTTGAACCAGCCCTGCAATGTCTGCTATGAATTCCACCTGGTTTTGGTATATAATCTTTGTGATAAATTTCTGTAGCCTCCTTGTTGGTATTTTATTTAAAGTTTTTGCATCAAAATTCATTAGAGAAATTGGCCTACAAGTTTTCTTTCTCTGTTTTGGCTCTCCATAATCTAAGTAACAAAACCATGTTTGTGTTATAGAAAAAATTTGGTAGGACTCCTTTTTTTTTTACATATTTTTTCCAAATAATTTCTTTAGTATTGGAATTAACTGTTCTTTAAATATTTGGTAGAATTCATTTGTATAGACATCTGGTCATGGAGATTTTTTCCCCTAGAGTTCATTTATGGCTTGTTTAATTTCTTTTTTTCTAAGACAGGGTTATTTAAGTATTCTGTTTTCTCTTCTGCAATCTGGGTGATTGTTTGTTTAGCCATTTCTTAACTGATGAGCATCCTTTTATAAGGGTTTGACTTTTTTTGCTACTACAAAAAAGAGTTGCTGTAAATATTTTTGTACAGATGGGCCCTTTTCCTTTTTCTTTGATCTCTTTGGAGTACAGATCTAGCCTTAAAATCTAAAACTTCCCCATTCACAGCTCAAAGTTCAGAATTTCTCCTCTTCACAGAGATATCAAACTAATATGGATACAAAGAATAGAAGTGGGGCTGTTCTAAATAGCTTCTCAGAGTGCAGTTTTTGAATAAGCCACCAGGTGGTATTCCAAGCTCAAGCTGCTGTAGTTTTGATTTCCTGGTCCTCTTCTGTCACTCCCATATAATTGTGAGCTGTGAATCCCTAAGCAAGGAATAGGACCATATTTTGATGTCTTAGACTTTTTGCTTAAGGCCACTGTCTGTCTTTGTGTACTTGTTACACACCTACTTGAGTTTCCAGTGGCTTTCAATTTTTTAGTGCTCTGGCCCAGTTTTATCTCATCTTCTTTAGCTAAAAATTTAGTTGAAAATATAAAAATCACCATTAAATGATTTCCTAGGAAATAGGGCCTAGATCTATGATTCCTTTGGTATAGGAAATTCCCAGGCAACAAACTGCCTCTTCTAATGCAAGTCAGCACCTTAGAAGTTATAGCCAGTAAATGACCATTTATTAAGCACCTACTAAGAGTTAGGCACTATGCTAATCCAAGAGTTTTAGAGCAAGGCAAAAAACAGGCCTTTGTTTATCATTCTGGTGAATTTTCTATTGCATGCTATTGATAAACCTTACAATTAGAACAGAAAAAAAATTAGTAGGGAAGGTATGCAAAAAAAATCTATGTACAAATAAGCTTATATATAAGTAGGAAATAATCAGTAGAAGGAAGAAACTAGATTTAAGAGGGCTTGGGAAAGCTTATTATAAGGTGGGATTTTATTTGGGACTTACAGGAAGGTGAGGAACCCAGGAGACAGAGATAAGAAAGGAGAGCTTTCCATGCATAGGGGCTAGCCAGTGAGAATGCCCAAAGTCAAAATGGAGTGGCTTGTTTGAGGAACAGCAAGAAATCCAGTGTTACTGAAATTCATAAGTCAGAATTTCCCTCCACTAAGGCAGATCAATCAATCAATAAACATTTTACTATATACCAGACTACAGGGGTCATCTAATTCAACCTTGTCTTTTTACACATGGTAAAAGGAGAACTAAGAAAAAGTAGAGTCCTAAAAAACTTGAGAGAAGGGAATGTCAAAGAGGAGAGAGTGATCATCAGTGTCACAGGCTGCAGACAAGTCAGGGAGAATGAGGATTGAGAAAAGGCTATTGGATTTGGCAACTAAGAGATCATTGGTAACTTTGGAGAGAGCAGTTTGGGAAGAATGATAAGGTCAGAAGCTGCATTGTAAGAATTGTAAGAAGAGAGTGAGAGATTAGCAACTTCCATTTGTAAATAAAAATAGAAATAAAGAAAGTAAACAAAAGGTATCTTTGCATTCTTTCTCTGGAGATGGATAGTACCTTTCATAAGTCCTACAGAATTGTCTTGGATCATTGTATGGCTGAGAAAGCTAAGTTATTCAGGGTAGACCATCATACAATATTGCTATTACTATGTACAATGTTCTCCTGGTTCTGCTAAATTCACTTTGCATCAGTTCATATAAGTCTTTCCATGGAAACTATTATTCTAAATTAGATTTAGATGAATAACTCACATATATTACCATAAGCTTAAAAGGGATATATGATCTGAATGTAAAGGGTGACACGAGAATTAGCAGATAGTGAATAGAAGGATGTTCACAACTGTGACTAGGAGAGAGGATTAGCCCATTAGGGAGTAGAGGAGATGATGGAAGAGAAAAAAGATGATTTCAATTATGTGAAATTTAAAAATTCCTCACAAGAGGGTTTAAATCAGAAGAGCATCTATTCCAAATGTGAAAGAACTGAGGTGTAGTGAAGTTCACTGGCTCATAAAAATCTGGAGACTACAGGGGTCATCTAATTCAACCTTGTCTTTTTACACATGGGGAAACTGAGGTCCAGGGAGGTTAAGTCATTTTACCAAGATCATGCAGGCAGTAAGAGGTCACACAAAGCTGGGATTTCAACTTAGTTCACTGACTTTAAATCCAGAATTCTTTCTACCACTCCCAAAGGTGTTCTGGTAAATATTTACCAACCTCTTCAGGGTTGAGTTTAATATGAATTATTAGCATTTTCTTCATTGCTTTTTTAATTCAAGACAAGCAACAAAATTATAAATCAAGCTCTGATTTGTATTGTTTGCCAGTTTCTGAGGTATAAGTGCTTATATGAAAATCTGATCATCAGGTCTCTCAAGCTGGTAGGAGCTGCATCTAGCACATCCCTGACAGCCCCTTACTGCTGAATAGAGTTGGTTAAGGAATAACAAGCATTTAGGTTCAGAAGGTAGGAGGTGGTGGGGTGGAGTGTTGGGAGGAGAAATGAGTATTGTTAGGAGGGGATACCTAGGCTCTAATTGCAACTAGGGAATCATAAGCTAGTTTTGGATTTTCCTCAAGACTGGACATACAACACAACTAGCTTGCATTCTCTCTCAAAACTTTCAACCCCATCAGGGGGCCAGGATGAATTGATTGTATCCATGAGGTGTGACTATCAATTCTGATACATACATACATGTGTGCATAGACATATACACATAAATATATGTCATGTATATTAATTGAATTTTGCTGTCTTATTCTCTAAACTGCACAAAACAGAGATAGGTTTTAGAGATGAAGCAGCAGTTTAATTAATCACTTTCAGAGTGAGGAATACAGTTTGCAAATTGGGAGTTCTCCTGGATAGGACACCTCTTCCTGTTGCAGGAAAGTAGAAATTTTATACAAAAATCATAAATGGAAAGAGAGGGGGAAGGTGGATTACAATACAATCAGTTTCAGGGCTTGAGTGGTTTCCATGACAAGCCCAGTGCAGGACAATAAGATGTTCTCCAGTCCTGTGGAAACAGTTTGTAAGTGATTGTTTCAAATCACAGGGTCGTTACTTGGTAGAGGGACAGGACCAGAGTTCTGTGAAGGGAACAGTTTCTACAATCTTTAATTCACTTCACTCAGCATAGTTGTCAAGAATTGATTGATCATTTCATATTGCATTGTTAAGACTCTGACTCCCAAACCAGAAGAGGCAGCTCTGAGAAATCTAAATTATTAGCATATTCATTAAACATACAGTCTTGATAATTATGAAAATCATAATAATTTCCCCTTATATATAAACAGACATGTGTATATTCACACAAGCATGTCTGTATTCATGTAAGAATAAATGACCGGCTACAAGTCCATGTATATTACGTGTATATGTACATGACCATAAATAAACAAAATCATATATAAGCAAACACACTCATATTTGTGATATAATAAATATGTAATATACATCATTCATATATACCACTTTGGCATTTATATAACCCATTTGACATATATATGTACATATATATATATATATATATATATATAGAGAGAGAGAGAGAGAGAGAGAATAGAAGAAATGATGGAAATGCAATAAATGATATATTTCAAATGTGTAATATGTGAAGTATCACAATGTGTAAAATGTCATTTATTTTGGGTAATTTATGACAAGAGTCTCTATCTAAGAGAAGGCTAATAGGGGAGCCCTCTTCAAAAGAAGCTTTTAGAAACAATCTTTATTCCCCATTCTAGCACTCTAGTTTCAGGAGCAGAAAGTACTGAGCACACTTATGATGAGTAAGTATCAAAATGGCAATAATCTGGAAAGATGCAATTTCCTGATAATGATGTTTCTTGGGGACATGATGGCGTCAAACAAAAGGAGTGGACCCGGTGGGATGTGGACAGATGGATGCTTTGGGAGACCTCTTTGAAAGGAGACTTTGAAAAGACTTCTTTACTTTGTACTCCCTCCCTCCAATCAGAGATGTTTTGGGTACGATAAGTCAGAGGCTAATGTGTCATTTATTACCCTGGTATAATAAGTTATTAGGTAGTGAGGTGATGCATTGGATAGAGTGAAGGGCCTGGAGTCAGGAAGATTTATCTCCCCAAGTTCAAATTTGGTCTCAGATACTTACTAGCTTTGTGATTCTGGGCAAGTCACTTAACTTTGTTTCCTCGGTTTCCTCATCTGTAAAATGAGCTGGAGAAGGAAATAGCAACACTCTAATATTTTTGCTAAGAAAATCCCAAATGGGATCATAAAGGGTTGGACTTCACTAAAACAATTGAAAAACAAAAAAATTAGTTACTTATGAGTGTAATATTCCATTTTATAATATTTTGCTTATCACTCTGGTGAAATACATTCCTTATTGTTCTGTTGTAATAAATGAAACATTACACCTATGTGATAAATTATGTATTATAGTATCATAATAAATGAAATATTAGATCAGCATGATAAATGAATTATTACCCTGGACTGATGTCACTTATTATGCTGGCATAATATTATTATTTATTAGATCTGAGTAATAAATATATTTTATGCCTATACTATTTTGCTATGCATTATATGCTATATATAATGTGTTATATATGTATATCATATCTACATACTATATGTTTATATATTCTTATATTAATTTGCTATATATATTCAATATACTTTTTGATCTTTAAGCTAATATATCATAGACATTTTAACAAATCTGTGATCTTTCTGATGTGGTACTACCTCTGGTGATATGCATCACAAATAATTCATTGCTTCTCACCATTTTTCAGTTCTTGCTTATATAGCTTAAATCTCCAAATGATGATCCACCTAATACAAAGGTAAGGTGCTCATCATTTTGGGAGTTTGCATTAACATTGATACTCTCTACCCCTCTGATTGGGAGGTTGGTGTGCTAGGGTCCTCTTGAAGAACTTTGTCCAAAGCCTCCATATTAAAAAGGGCTTTTAGAAAAGTTATCCATATTTACACAATATGTATATATATACACACATCTATAGGTATACCTACATATATATACATGTCTCCCCCAAAGGACAATTGTCTCTTTCCCCCAAACCCATTCCTCCTTGTTCCTTCTCTGTGTTCAGAGTCTTGCCATTATTTGGGTGGTCTTCCCTCCCTTTCACTTCTCAAACTCAGTCAGGGACTTAGTCTTATTAATGATGGAGTCCTTACTCTTTATTCCCACTGCCTTCATCCGGCACAAATTCCCATCCTCACCTGCCTAGAACAGTGATAGGAGGAGAGCTGGCTCTGGAATCACCTTCAGATCTCACCTCTGACAACCTGTGTGACCTCAGGCAAATCATTAACTTCTCAGTACTTCAGTTTGTTTCCTGATTTATTGGGAGAAAGAACTGGATGACATCTGAGTCTAGCTCTAGTCCCATGATCCTACGCTTTCCATAGGTAGAAATAAGAGAAAATAAGGGGGAGGGGGAACAGCACTCAGATGGTTGGTTACAAACCCCCTGTTAGGCCATTCCATGTCCCCTATCTCCTATCTCTCAAGGAGCATCTCCAGTTGTCCTGACCTAGATCTGGCCACTGGACCCAGATAGCTCTGGAGGAGAAAGGGAGCCTGGTGACTTTGCATGTCATGACATCCCCTCTCTCAGGTTAGGGTCTTTTTGAGAATAAAGGATAAATAATAAAAATAACTCCCCCCCCCTCTTCATCCATCCTTCATGCAGCTGCCTAAATAATCTTCCTTTTGCTCAGACCTAGTCATGCTCTGTTCCTGTTCAAGAAAAATCTTACGTGGCTCTCTTTGTCTATTGACTAAACTTGGGCTCCTTTGCCTGTGCTAATGGACTTCCACCATCTGGCACCTCCTGCATCTTTCTGCCCTTGGCTGTAATAATTCCCTTCCACTCCTTCTCTGCTCCTGTTTCCTTTCCCCAGACACACCCTGCACTTTCTGGCTTCTTTCCTGTGCTTGTAACATTCTCCCTTCCTCATCTTTGCCTATTTTTTATCCTTTAAAGTCCATGAGATTTTCCCTTGTTTCCCCATTCACCTCCCCGCTCTCTTTAATAACCTTTCTCAGAACGACCTCCCAACAGGGCTTGAGCCTTTGTGATATAAGAAATAAATCTGATTAGTTTTTTTTTTTAAATTACAATCACAGTCATATCCAGGTATAGAGCCACATCCCTCGATTTTGAATATTACAGAGTCCTAACTAAGGCAGCAGGGCTGGGACTTACCCCAGGTGCCAATATCTCCTTCCCCACTTCATCCCCAATTCAGTCACAAGCTTGCCATCCTGATGTTCCTCATGGGGCTTCGAATGGAAGTTTGGTCCTGGATAAGGAAAAGGGGAGTAGGGTAAAGGCAATTTCTGCTCAGCTCTGGCCCTTCCCAGTCTATTGTAGCTTCTGGAAACTTTCTATCAAACTCCTCTTCATTTTAGTTCTCTTCCTTTCAAATCCCTTCCCTCTTCTCATATTCATACACATAAAATAATAATAACTGGCATTTTTGTAGTACTTCAACATTTGCAAAGCATTTTATAAATTTTATTTTGTTTCATTCTCATAACAACCCTGAAAAGTAGGTGCTGTTATTTATTATTATTATTAATTATTATATAGATAAGGGAGCTGAGGCAGATAGAGGTTAATGATTTACTCAGGGCCATACAACTATCTGAGTCAGAATCTGAACTCAGGTTTTATTGTCTCCAGGTCTAGTGCTCTAACCACTGTGTCACCAGCTACTTACCAAAGAGAGGTTAACTACATTAGATTACTTGCTCTTTTGGAGTAGGAGGAGAGAAGGGAAGGAGGGAGAAAAATTTGGAATACAAAAATGAATGATGAAAACTATTATATTTGGAAAAATAAAATATTATGAATTTTTTTAAAAATGAAAAAAACAAAACTAAAGGGGTAAAAAAAATAACAATCCAAACCCAAACTAGTGCCTGTTCCTAAGTAGATAATTGTCTAATGGAAGAGATAATGTAAAAAACTAGTTATCCTTTCCACATTGTAATTCTCCCCCAAACAGTTTTGATATAGCATAGTTGGCATAAAAATTAAATGAAAAATTTGGGGGAGTTTTGCAGAAGCCATACATGACCTGCAAAGGCCAGCAGATGGCACAGAAAAAGCTTAGAAACTCAAAAATGCATAAAACATATATATAATGTTGTATCATACTAACCCAAATTTTACAATAAGGTACTGTAAACACTCCATAAAAGAAAAAGAAAAAATTCAGACTTCTCTGGTACTAAGGGAAGGCCATAATTTTTTTTTATTAAAACTTTTTATTTGCATAACATGTGTATGGGTAGTTCTTCAACATTGACCCTTACAAAGCTTTCCATTACAAATTTTCCCCCCTAGTCCCCTCCCCTCCCCTAGAAGGGCCATAAAATTTTAATGCAGATTTTCTAAGTTGGAGGTTGCCACAAATTTCACCCTCACAATGTGGAAGGGATAAGTATATGTACAAACAAGATATATTCAGGAAAAATTAAAGGCAATCAACATAGGCAAAGGAAAGAGATCAAGAAAAACTTTGTAGAATGTAGGATTTTATCTGGTACCTAAAGGAAACCAGGGAGGGCAGGAAGCATAGATGGAGAGGGAGAAAATTCTGGGAGGCAGCCAGCCAGTGAAAATGCTCAGTTGGGAGAAGAAGTGTCTTTATGGGTCAATATCACTGGAGGCAAGGTACTGAAAAGAGTAGAGGAAGAGAGAAAGTTAGAAGGCTTTGAATATCAAAGAAAGGATTTTATATTTTATCCTGGAGGGGATGAGGAAACAGTAGAGTTTTATGTGTGGCAGAGGGAGAAGGAAGTAATATGGTGCTTTAGGAGGATATATATAATATTCTCATAAACTATATATATAAAATGATATTTTGAATATATATAATAATATATAATGTGTGCTTTGGTAAGATTAATGTGACAGCTGAGGGGAGAATGAATTGAAGTGGGGAAGGGACTTGAGTCGAGAGCCCAGCAAATTGGAATCATCCTATCTGGCTTACCCCCACCACTTACAGATGCTGCCTCTGCTACTGTTACTAAGCAACCCTTTCTCTATAAAGCTCATTCCATCCCATTCAGATCCTTGTGGCTATCATCTGTGTATGGGGTTTTAGGGCCCTCCCTTTTCACTGTAAATTCAGTTTTCTTCTCCATCTTCTCTTTTCATGATTCCTAGTCCATAAGGTCCATGACCTTGGTGTGCAGTCTGCTTCATCTGCAAAGGATCATGGGGTCGTCGTACTTAGCCCCCTGAATGAATTTTCTCCAGGTGTGAGAATTCCTGGTTATAACTCTGTGACAACCTTCTCTTGTGACAAAGAAATGAAGGAAAGCAAAAAAGCAAAAACAGCAGATACAAGTAGTGGTGGGCTGGTAAACATTTAACAACTGGCTTTTCAGAAGGAATAAAAAAGGTTCTTAAAAAGTTTTTGTTGTTCTTCAGTCATTGATTGTGTCCGACTCTTTGTGACCCCATTTGGATCTTTCTTGACAAAGATACCAGAGTGGTTTGTCATTTCCTTCTCCAACTCATTTTGCAGATGAGGAAACTGAGGCAAACAGGGTGAAGTGACTTTCCCAGGGTCACACAGCTAATAAGTATCTGAGACCAGACTTGGGCTTGAGGAAGTTGAGTCTTCCTGACTCCAGGTCTGGTGCTCTATCCATTTAAAATGTTTTTTAAAAAATTTAGTTTCTGTTATTAATATCTTCTCCATCACTATTAACAAAACAATAAATCAAAACTTGCTTTGTAGCAATCACCATTGAAAATTTAACAATCAGTTCTCATGAGCTGGATTCAGGCCATTTCCCAAAGAACTACAAACTTTTAACAACCACATGAGAGACCACTGCAGATCATTGCTAATAAAAACAATACAAATCATGGCTTGAGATTTCATCTCATACCAGTAAAGATAACAAAAAAAAAAAAGGAAAGAGGCAGTTTTGAAATATTTCACATTGTCTTCTATTTTTCATTCTTTTTTATTGTTTCTTGGAACACTTTTTTTTATTAAAACTTTTTTTTTGCAAAACATATATGGGTAATTCTTCAACATTGGCCCTTACAAAGCTTTCAGTTACAAATTTTTCCCCTTAGTCCCCACCCCTCCCCTAGATGGCAGGATATCCACTACATGTTAATTATGTTAAAATACTTGACAAATCGAATGTATGTATACATATTTCCACACATCATTGTTGTGCAAGAAAAATCGTATCTACAAGAAAGAAAAATCTGAGAAAGGAAACACAATGTAAGCAAACATCAATAGAGAGCATGAAAATGTTATGTTGTGGTCCCCATTTCATATCCCTCTCTCTGGGTATATATGGCTTTCTTCACTGAACAACTGGAACTGGGTTGAAACATTTCACTGTTGAAGAGAGCCATGTCCATCAGAATTGATCATCATAAAGTCTTGTTGTTGTCGTGTATAATGATGTCCTGGTTCTGCTCGTTTCACTCAGCATCAGTTCATGCAAGTCTCTCCAGGCCTCTCTGAAATCATCCTGCTGGTCATTTCTTACAGAACATTCATATACCACAATTTGTTCAGCCACTCTCCAATTGATGAGCATCCCTTCAGTTTCCAGTTTCTAGCCACCACAAAAAGGGCTGCCACAAACATTCTTGCACATGTGGGTCCCTTTCCCTTCTCTAAGATCTCTTTGGGATATAGGCCCAATAGAAACACTGCTGGGTCAAAGGGTATGCACAGTTTGATCACTTTTTGAGCATAGTTCCAAATTGCTCTCCAGAATGGCTGGATCTGTTCACAGTCTTGGAACACTTTTAAAGGTGTTCTTCTCTTTGGCTTTTTGTATTTCCTTTACCATTTGACTTAGTCTATTTTTAAAGGGGTAATTTTCTTCAGTATTTTTTGTGTCTCCTTTACCAAGCTGTTGACTCATTTTTTCATGATTTTCTTGCGTCACTCTCATTTCCCTTCCCAATTTTCCTTCTACTTCTCTTACTTGATTTTCTAAATCCTTTTGAGCTCTTTCATGCCTGAGGCCAATTTTCTTGGAGGCTTTGGATGTAGGAGCTTTGACTTTATTATCTTCTTCTAAATGTGTATTTTGGACTACTTTGTCACTTTTTTGAGGGTCTCTGTTCCATTGTGGCCACAAGCTAGGGTGTACTAGTGCTTTTTGCCCTGAGATTGCCATCTGGTGTGGAGTCCTGCCTCAGTGCTAGCCAAGAGATCCCTGTAATCCTCTTCTGACTAGTTATTTGACTACCTTACCATCTGGAAGGCACAATGGACTGAGAGCTGCTGCCATTGCTGATTCTGTAACTCCCAAAGCTTACTCCTGGTTTGCAGGGTCCAGTCTATGCTGGAAGTGCTGGATTATGGATCATGTGACAGATAGACTTTTCTTACCAACCTTCTAAGTTGTCTTGTAGGTTCTGCTACTCTAGGAACTCTTTTATGGTATTATTTAGAGGGAGATTTTGGAGGAGAGCTCAGAAAAGTGGCTGTTTTTTCTCTGCCTCGAGAATTACTCCCTTTTTTGAGTTATTTTCATTTACATTATTGTAGTTGATGTGTATATTGTTTTTCTGGTCCTGCTTATTTTATTGGGTATCAGTTCACATGTTGTTCAGTCATTTTTCAGACATGTCTAACTCTTCATGACCCTATTGGAGGTTTTCTTGGCAAAGATACTGGAGAGCTTTTTCCAACTCATTTTGCAGATGAGGAAACTGAGGTTAAGTGACTTGTCAGTGTCTGAAACCAGATCTGAATCCAGGAAGATGAGACTTACTGAATCCAGGACTATCACTGTGCCATCTAATTGTCCATGTGATTCATAGAAGTCTCCCCAGATCTTCCTAAATTCCTCATTTCTTTCTGTACAAGACACTTTTCATGTAATATTGCATATTTCCCTTAATAGTATTTTTGTCTAAAATTCTACCTCCCCCTCCACTAGACTATGAACCCCATGTGGGCAAGCATCATGTCTTATATATTAACTGTGCACTTTGCCCAGAGCTCAACACCAGACTCCACACTTGGTGCATGCTGCTGGAAATAAGGGATTGCCTTTAACAAATGGGTATTAATTAAATGGTCTCTTAATAGATTTTTTACAGGGCCCTTCAGTGTCTAGGGCACAACTGTCAATGCTTGGCTCCTTGTGGACACAGCAGAGACTCTGTATATATAACTCTCCTTATTCACCCCCACTTGCCCTGAATGAAACCCACTGACAGCTAGAGAAAGAAATAGAGAGAGGGGGGACATTTGCAAAGGCAGCTGGGGCCCTAGCAGGAGAACCCCCTCTCTACCTAAGCTTCCTAGGGCTGGGCCTGAAGCTTCCCTGGCTCTGGAGCTGGTTCTGGAGGGGAAGGGAAGCAGAGGAAAGACAAAGGGTTAAGACTAAGAGCTCACAGCTTACTAACTGTTCTCCTCTGGAAGAAGTTTACCAGAAGAAACCCACAGGGAATTCCCACAGGTCCAGAACCACTTTTATCAGGCCTTTCTGTGAAGCAGTAAAAGGAGGCACTTTTCAAACCACAGCTTCTAATGGGTGGTGGGGTGAGTCCACCCAGAAATTAAAGCAGAGAAAGAGCAGAAGATAAGTCTGGATCCAAGAAGGCAGAAGGTCCCTACTGAGCTCCAGGATCCTGCTAAGTAGGTAAGTCAGCAGGGATGCTCCTGTGGGGTCCCCCCCCCCAACACCATAGGCTGCGTAGGAGGAGGGTCCTACCATGGCAATATAAAATCTGAAATCCAGTTGTCTTTGGGAGACTCAAGTGGTGCCCCCAGGATGGGGAGATGGGGAAAAGGCAAAGAAAATTCAGATTATGAAACCAGAACTCCATCAGAATATTTTTTGGGTTAGGGTGGGTAATTTTTGTTTCTTGGCTGCATGGAATTTTTAAAAATGGATTTTTATTTTCATCTTTTGTTTGTACATCACTTAGATTTTCCCTTGCATCCTTCCCCTCTTCCACTTTGTTACAAGTTATCCCTTTTTTTTCAGAAAGAGAAAGAGAAGGGGGAAAATTTAGTAAAACCGACCAACATATTGAATAAACTTAATGTTATACACAATGCTCCTCTCCCTTGGAGAGGACCTCAAAAAGACGTGAGGAGGAAATGTCTTCTTGGGGGAACCTTTCATTTGCTAAATCCTATCCAGAGTCAGAGAATGAGAGGTTCAATCAGTCAACAAGTATTTATTAAGCGCTTCCTGTATGCCATGTTATTGTATGATTTAGCACTCATGGGAGGGACTTGGGGTAGTGTGGGTCAGGAAAAGAAGGCCCAGGAACAGAAAGGGACTTGTTCAAGTCACACAAAGTGGAGGCAAGATCTGAAAGTCTCCTAATTCCAGAGATGGGGAATCGAGCCTGATTTCATTGTGATAGCAGCCCCTCCATCCCCAAGGAAACTTCTTCTGCCAATGTCAATCATGCCTGCATCTTTGCAATTTCTAGTCTTAGAAATTCAGTCCACAGAACTGAGAGGTAAAACGGCTTGGCCAAGTTCACTCAGCCAGGATGGATCAGACTGGAACTCGGGTCTTTTCTGATTCCAAACCTGAAGTTCTTTTTGTAACATCATAGAATCAATTTCGTTGTTCATTGGAACCAGGTCCAGACATTCACTGGACTGATCAGCTGAGGGACCCTAGACCCTTGAGCAGGTTCCATACTCACACAGACCAACCCCTTTGGGGTTTTTTGGTGGCCCAATTATCATTATCTCTTCTGTTCTCTGCCTTAGAGTTTGGGGTAGGTGCCAGGAGATAGGACCATCACCATGGCCATCCCAAATCCCATGAAATTATCTTTCTTTCTTTTTTTTGCTTTGTATGCCTCTTAATATTTGTAGAGTACGTAGCACAGTGCCTAGCACATAGCAGATGCTAGGTAAGTGCTAATTCCCCTTCTTTCTCCCCCTTTTTGGAAAGTCTGGTATAGAAGAAGGAGTACTGGACTCTGAAGCAGGAGCATCTGAATTGAAATCCTTCCTTGGGTATTTGCCAGGTGTGTGATTCAGGACAAGTCACTCAAACATTCTAAGCCTTCATTTCCTCACCTGTAAAACAGGTATAATAAAATGTACAGCAGCTCATGGGGCCATTTAAAACATTTTTTTCTCCTAGACCTATAATTTTATATAAGGGAATGCAGATAGAGTTCTGGATCTAGAGTCAGAAAGATCTGAGTTCAAATTCACCTTCAGATATTTACTAGCTGGACCACTCTGGGCAAGTCATTTAATTCTGCTTGCCTCAGTTTGCTTATCTGTAAATTGGGAATAATAACAGTACCTACTTTTCAGGTAGGCATTGTAAAGACATCATTTGCAAATATATTTTTTAATTGTTTAATCATTTTTCAGATGCATCCAACTCTTCATGACCCCATTTGGGGATGCTGGAGTGATTTACCATTTCTTTACCAGTTCATTTTACAGATGAGGAAATTAAAGCAGAGTTAAGTGACGTGCTCAGGATCACACATCTAATAAGCGTCTAAGAGTAGATTTGAACTCAGGAAGATGTTTCCCTGATTCTAAGGCTGACACTCTGTCCACTGTACCACTTAGCTGTCCCTTGCAAATGTTACTCTACAAATCCTAGTTTTCATCATCATCATCATCATCATCATCATCATCATCATCATCATCATCTGGATCTTTGCCATCATCTTGGATCTGGATGATGTGGATCATCTTATTCACCAGGAATAAGGCTACCTGAGATCCAGTCCCATTTTATCCATTAAAATTTAATCCATTAGCTTGCTGTATGATCTTGAGCAAGTCATTCTCGGGGCCTCAGTTTCAGTGAATGTTAGATTTGGAAGGGGAGGCAATATAATCTAAGCCATGCATTTAAAGAAAAGAAAGCACTGGGGCAGCTAGGTAGCACAGTGGATAGAGCACCAGTGCTGAAGTCAGGAGGACCTGAGTTCAAATTTGGTCTCAGACAATTCCTAGCTGTGTGACCCTGGGCAAGTCACTTAACCCCAATTGCCTCAGCAAAAAGAAAAAAAGAAAAAGGAAAGCACTGAGTTAAAGGGGTATTTGAGATTTATAGAATATTTTCATTTAGATGAAGAATAATGCTTAATCCAAAGGAATAAATCACTAATGATGAAAATCTGTGGGAGGAGTTTACCTAACCTGCCATGCATAGGGACACTATTAAGACACAAATAGGTGTATATATATATATATATATACACACACACATATACATATATATGTATATATACACACATACAAACACACATATACATATATATGTATGTATATATTTATATATACATATATTAGACAAACATATATACTTACATATGTGCAATATATATCTATACCTATTTATACATATATTATATATAATATGTAATATAATAATTATATTATACACACATATATTTAGACATGTCTGACAAATATATATTATATATAAGTTAGATACAAATATAGATATAGTTATTCTAAGCATACTTCTGTCAGATAGTTCTCTGAATGGAGGTAACATTTTTCTCCGTATGTCCTTTATAGTTAATTTTCTATTTATAATAATCAAAATAACTTGCTTGTTCAAAGTTGTTCTTTTAAAAAATTGCTGTATATAATGTATACAATGCACCTGTTGCTGTATACAATGTTCTCTTGGTTCTGCTCATTATTTTGTGCAGATCTTTGCCATGTTTTTTGATATCATCAAGTTCATTATTTCTTATAGCACAGAAGTGTTCCATCCTATGTCACAACCTGCTTAGCCATTCCCCAACAGATGAGCATCCCTGCAATTTTCAGCTTTTTGCCACCACAAAGAAAACGGGGACAGCTTCAGTTCTAACTTCTTCATTCACAGCTGTGTATTTTTTTTCTCTATCCTCAAAGGAAAACTGAGATCATACATCTCCTTCTTTATGGCACTCAAAGAATGAAATGAAGCAGAGTGCAAAGGATCTCAAAAGCATTTCCCTCCCAACCATAAAGAGAATATTGGTCCCATTTTATAGGTGAGAAAACTAGTTGGGGGGAGGAAGCAGGGAGGAATCAAGCAAATAGAGCCTGGCTGGAGACATTGGAGCAGCTACTTACTCCTTGAGGGAACTCAATTGCTGTGTGGAGAGAAATCTCTTCTTGTCCCATGGGAACAATGAGTGGCTATTCTCCAGTCCCTGGGCACTCAGCTTGATCTGGCCAGTCCTAGGAAAGCCACAGAATGGTCTACGTGATGATGTTGAGCCACATTTGTGGATCAGCTCAGCTTTTGAAGACAAAGCACAGGGTCTGCTTCCTGAACCACCAATCAGGGCATCCATGATTCCTCTGTTTTTGGCTAGGTCTCATCCTATATTTTTGTAGGTGGGGATTGGACCACACTCAGAGTCCTAAGATTTAGAACTAGAAGGTATCTGATTTAGAAATCATCTAATAAAGTCCAACCCATCCATTTTACAGATGAGGAAACTGAGACCAGAGAAAGTCATTTCCCAAGACTTTTATGGGTCATAAAAGTAGCAACTAAAATTTTTTAACTGGGGTCTCCTGACACAAAGTTCAGGGCTCTTTATACCACCCCCATGATTAATGAGGGGGACAGCTTTAGAGCTTTAGAGGTCATCTGGTCAGAGGTCAATTTTAACAGACTCTTGTCCTCTAACTGCAAATCCAGGATTGTCTTTAGTCTCCATCCTGCCCTTCTGTAAATGAACCTTAAGACACCACATTAATGTGAGATAGACCAGTGTGCAGTGGAAGGGACACTGGTCTTGGGATCTGATGACCCTAATTCTAGTCCTGACTCTGACACTTACTAGTTATGTGATCCTGGATGAATCACTTAATCTCTCTGTGCCTCAGTTTTTCTGTCTGTAAAACAGGAATGATAATAATAGGTACTTCACACAATTATTAGGAGGAATATACTTGGTAAATAGGAAAATGATTTTTTTTTATTTTTTATTTTAAGCTTTTTATTTGTATAACATATGTATGGGTAGTTCCCCAACCTTGATCTTTACATAGCTTTCCAATACAAATTTTACCCCCAGCCCCCTCCCCTCCCCTAGATGGCAGGAAGTCCACTACATGTTAATAATGTTGAAATGCTTGAGAAGTTATGCAAGAAAAATCCTATCTACAAGAAAAAAAAAAGAATCAGAGAAAGGCAACACAATGCAAGCAAATGTCAATAGAGATCATGAAAATGTTACGTTATGGTCCATATTTCATGTCCCTCTTTCTGGGTGTATATGGTTTTCTTCAGTGAACAACTGGAACTGGTTTGAGACAATTCTTTATTGCAGAGAGCCATGTCCATCAGAATTGATCATCATGTAATACTGTTGTTACTGTGCATGATGATCTCCTGGTTCTGCTCGTTTCACTCAGCATCAGTTCATGCAAGTCTCTCCAGGCCTCTCTGAAATCGTCCTGCTGGTCGTTTCTTACAGAACAATAATATTCCATAACATTCATATACCATAATTTATTCAGCCACTCTCCAATTGATGGGCATCCCTTCAGTTTCCAGTTTCTAGCCACTACAAAAAGGGCTGCCACAAACATTCTTGCACATGTGGGTCCCTTTCCCTCCTCTAAGATCTCTTTGGGATATAGGCCCAGTAGAAACACTGCTGGGTCAAAGGGTATGCACAGTTTGACAACTTTTTGAGCATAGCTCCAAATTGCTCTCCAGAATGGTTGGATCCGTTCACAGTTCCACCAACAATGTATTAGTGTCCCAGCCCTCCCACATCCCCTCCAACATTCATCGTTATCTTTTCCTGTCATTTTAGCCAATCTGACAGGGGTGTAGTGGTATCTCAGAGTTGTCTTAATTTGCATTTCTCTGATCAATAGTGATTTGGAGCAACTTTTCATATGACTAGAGATGGTTTTAATTTCATCATCTGAAAATTGTCTGTTCATATCCCTTGACCATTTATCTATTGAAGAGTGGCTTGAATTCTTATAAATATGAGACAATTCTCTATATATTTTAGAAATGAGGCCTTTATCAGAACCATTGAATGTAAAGATGATTTCCCAATTAGATGCTTCCCTCCTAATCTTGTCTGCATTTGTTTTGTTTGTACAGAAACTTTTTAACTTAATATAGTCAAAATTATCCATCTGGTGTTCAATTAGGAGTTCCAAGTCTTCTTTGGACATAAATTTGTTCCACCTCCACAGGTCTGAGAGATAAACTATATTACGTTCCTCTAACTTGCTTACAAAGTCCCTCTTTATATCTAGATCATGAACCCATTTAGATCTTATCTTGGTATGTGGTGTACAGAAACTTTTTAACTTAATATAATCAAAATTATCTATCTGGTGTTCAATTAAGAGTTCCAGATCTTCTTTGGACATAAATTTATTCCATCTCCACAGAAGAGCGGTTGATTTTTAACTGCTATCCAGGCAGCTGTCCTGCAGATTTCCTGAAAAGTCTGTGGCGATTCTTTGGAGACACAGAATTAACATCTCATAGGTTTCAGGCAGAGGAAGATGGCTCTTTTTTCCATCCTAAAAATTCTGATGTTTCTTCTCAACAGCATCATATTTGTGAGTATGAGAACAAGATGGGGTTTTGCCTCCTTCCCTTCTACTCAGCCCAGACATATTCCAGGGAAGGGGAAATTTCTGAGAAACCCCCTACATCAAGGGTTTCCCTGTATCCCTACATTCTGCCTGAGGGGGTTACAGAAATTCTTTCTGGCCCACTTGGGAGGGACCACTCCTACTAGAAAACCCATGGGTTAGCGTTCACTGTTTTCCAGGTAACGGTCACGGGGCACTCAGTCCTTCTGGTGGCCATTCCACTAAACTTTTCTGTTGTCTGTCCCCATTCTGGCTCTCTTCTGAAAGCCCTCTTCATAGGATTTCTTTGGGAATAGATGTCCAGAGATGTCCAAAGTGCTTGAGGGGAATGGTTGGAAGATGAGTCAGAGGAGTAAGCCCAGATTTCTCTGACCAGTCTCTTAAGAGCCACCATCACCCTGGGAATAACTAGAAAACATGTCACTACCTCTGCTTCCTACAAATGCCAACCCGGGGAAGCAAGGAAAATTTCCCTTGTTCAGGAGTTTAAGGAGGTAGAACTAGACATAGACAGGAAGTTTTCTGATAAAGTTATTTCTTCCTCTGATATCAAAATATTAATGAAAGCCATCCACCCATTCTTTCTCCCTCTTTCTCCTCTCCAGTTTGGAGGATTGGGACTACTGGCCATTGGCTTATGTCTGAAAGTTGAAGGAAGTGCCTTTTCTGACTTTCTGGGGGCTTCAGTCTCACCATTCAGTCAGCTCGTGCTTATCAGATATCTCTGTATCATCATCGGCAGCATCCTCTTGTTCCTGGGAATCCTGGGCTGCTGGGGAGCCATAAGGGAAAACAAGAGCCTGCTGTTGCTGGTAAGTAGAAGGAAAAAAATGGGGCTAAGAATTCTGGCCAACATTTGGTGGCAAGTTCTGGCTTCCATTCCCATGTAAAGATTGTGATTGTGGTGATTGTTGTTTTATTTATCATTATTTATTCTTTGTTCTCAAAGAACACCATGACATAGGGAGGTGACATGCAAATGAATTGGATTTAAATGGAGGGCTGGGCAAGGTCACCTGCCTCACTTCCCCCGCAGAGTCATCTGGGTCCAGTGGCCAGATACAGATCAGGATTACTGGAGATGGCCCAAGTAGCTTGGGGCAGAGAAAGACTATTTTTAAACCCAACTCCTGCCAGTGCCAACCTGCTACTCTTCTCACAAACAGGTGACACATGTCCCTAGAGCGAGGATGAGTCAATGTAGGTTATCCCCCTACTAGAGGAATAACACAGGGAAGGTAAGGCAAAGATGAATGAATAGCATCATCTTTGTACCTTTTGTGTTCAGGTAGAGCTGTAACTAGGATGGAGCAACTGAGGCTTTGCTTCAGGTGCTGAACTTCAGAAGATACTGACAGCACTTGCAGTAGCATGGGAACAACTAAACTTAATACCAACTTAGCAAAAATAATTAGTCAAAATAAAAAGCTGCAAGTCTCTGCCATAGTAGCCATACTCAGTTGAGATCTTCACTAGTCTGTCCCTACCCTCTCCCCTACCTCTCAGTCCCTCTCTCAATCACCTGACCCAAATTTTGTTTTTAAAAGTTGATTTGAGGACATTTTATGTCTCTTGCTCCAGGTGCAAAAGTTCCTAATTATTGCTCTGGGTGAGCCCATATTACAAGAATTTTTCTCTAGTTACTCTTGTCATTTCTGCATTGCCTAGATTCATCCCTGTGGCCCTTCATGAATCCAAGGCTTCTTTTTGTCTCCAGAGTCTAGGTAGGAATGGTGTTACTCAAGAGATCAACTGAGATGTTGAGGAGTTGGCCAATGGGCATGTTTTTCTTATTTATCCAGAAACATTGTTACCAATAAGTAGGACCCTATTGTAGGGATCCTAGAGCCAGTGAGTGACCAATAGCAGTGACCAAATCTTTTTTTCCTCCTTCTAGTTCTTCATCATCATATTGATCATCTTCCTGGTCAAGCTGTCAAGTGCTATAATCATCCTGGTCTTCTCCTCACTCGTAAGTGTTCAGAGTTGGGTTCTGACTTATGGTGAGAGTAGGAAGACTATACCCTATTCTTTTTTATTTTTTAAAAATTTAACTGAAATCTTTTGGTTTTTACATCAACTTCATTTCTGAAAATACTCCTCTCACCCTTCTATAAATTATGTTTTATAACAAAAAAGAGGGGGGAAAAGTTTCCAGACCATGAGATGTGAAGGTCAATTGAATGAAATGAAGTAATATTTGGTCAGGAGAAGAGACATAGAGCTATTTTTAAGTTCTTAAAAATCTTTTTTTTTTTTTGGAAGAGAGACTGGATTTGTTCTGTTTGGCACCAGAGGGCAGAACTAAGAGCAATAAATGGAAATTATCAAGAGGCAAATTTAAGCTTGATATATGAGAAAATTTCCTAACAAGCCTAGCTGTTCCTAGCAAGTGGAATGGGCTACCTCCATTGGTAGTGGGTGCCCCCTCCTTGGAAGTCTACAAGCAAAATCTGGATGACCACATGTTGGAAAGTATATTATAATGGTGTGTTTTCTAATGGAGATTTATTTCCAAATGTGACACGGACAAGATAACCCCATAGATCTCTCTTTCATCTCTTAAATTCAGTGATTCTGTGACTTCAGAGATACATGAGTGCTGTCTACAAAAACTGAAGGTGTATCTCTGGAAGAGGGAGGTCATATTCTATTTGGCTTTGAAGTTTTTAACTAGGACCAATAAGAAAACAGATTATAGCTCCATAAAAGGAAAAGCTTTGAAACAACAGAGCTGTACAATAAGCAACAGACACCTCCATTTTTGGAGGAACTCATGGCAAAGTCCCTCAGCCTCCAATGCAGATGCATCTAAGAAAAGAGGGAAGACAGCTGAGTAGTACAGTGGTTAGAGCACCAGCCCTGAAGTCAGGAAGACCTGAGTTCAAATTTGATCTCATACATTTCCTAGCTGTGTGACCCTGGGCTAGTCACTTAGCTCCAATTGCCTCAGCAAAAAAAAAAAAAAAAAAAGAAAGAAAGAAAAAAAGAAATAGGGAAGAACTCAAAAAATGTTATCAAGAACATCATCTGTTAAAACAGTCTCATATTCATTCAAACCTGTTGGTGTTTTTGGTACCTAAGATCTTAGGTGCTTAGCAACACTGTCCAATTTATTAAATATACACATACATCAGGAAACCAGACTCAAATACATAAAGAGATAACTATGAAAGAGCACTCTCAGATCTGGAAAGAAAATTTCTCTGTCACAAAAAGGGGTCACTTTTAACTCAGTATAAAGAACTGTTCAGTGAAAGTCAGCTCTCAGAGGCCTAGGCTTTTCTTGCTTTTTTATATGCTGCCTATAAGCAACCTCAAAATAGGAAATTTAGGACAATAGCTTTGTAAGGACAATTGGTAGCAGCTGCTGTCTTCCTAATCCCACAGCTCAACTCCCCTGCCTTGATGACAAAGAAGCTATAGATAGAGCAGGGGTTCTTAATTTGGGGTCTGGGAACTTAAAAAAAATTGATGACTGTATTTCAATATAATTGGCTTCTTTTCATATCTTCTGTGTTTTATTTTGTGCATTTAAAAACATTATTCTAAGAAGGGGTCTGCAGGCTTCAATGGATCCCTGCCAGAGGGATCCAGGACACAAAAACAGTTAAGAACCCCTATTCTGAGGGTGGGATGGGAGACTGGACTACATGTTACCTCTTATGAAATCAAAGGTTCCATGGGGTTTTTCTGAAAAGAGTATGAGCATTAAACTCTACAATGTGACTGAATTCTAGGGCATTCAGCCTCCCTGATGTTTTCTCTTTAATTAGCCATCATGCAGTTTGGAGGTAGACCAGATGATCTTTTACATCTCTTCTAACTCCACTAGTCTGTGGTTCTATGGGATTTTAGTCTCCCTGACCAGACTGAGGGCTTGTACATCTTTTATAGCATCCAGCTAAATGAAACCAGGAAGATCCAAGTCCAAATCTGGCCTCAGATATTTACTAGCTGTGTGACCTTGGGCAATCAATAAATATCTATTAAGTGCCTGTTATGTGCCAGGCTGAAATGGATAATGTGCCTGGCTGATGTCATCTTCCTGGGTTCAAATTTGGTCTCAGACACTTTCTAGCTGTATGACCATTGAACAAGTCACTTAATCTTGTTTGCCTCAGTTTACTCACCTGTAAAATGAGCTGAAAAAGGAAATGACAAAACACTCCAGTATATTTGTTAAGAAAAAATCCCAAATAGAGACATGTAAACATACTTGAAAAAAATTTAAAAATAGAAATGTGTCAGATATACAAAGAGAGGCAAAAGACAGTCATTGTCTTCAAAGAGTTTACAATCTAATGGAGGAGACAACATACAAACAAATATACACAAATTGAGCCACATACAGGAAATAATAAAAATAGGAGATAATTAACAATAGAGGGAAGGCAGTAAAATTAAGAAGGGTTGGGGAAGGCTTCCTGTAAAACAGGGGTGGGGAACATCTTAAAAATATCTGGGAGTTTAGTCAACTGGAAGCACAATATGAGCCATGGGCCATATGAAGCTGGTGAAATCATTCGCTAAGGCAACTGCAGGTGATGATGAGTTGAAAGCTAAGAATGATAGCCTCTTATTGCTTAAGTTTATAAATCGATAATCTTGTAGGGGCCCGAGAATGATGTTATAAATATCCAAATAACTTTTGGCAGAAAAAAAGGTTCCCTACCCCTGCTGTGGAAAATGGAATTTTAATTGGGACTTAAAGGAAACCAGTAATCAGAAGGGAAGAGCGAGATCATTCCAGGTTTGGGGAAAGTCAGAGAGTGCCCAGAACTGAGAGAAGGAGTGTCTTGTTTGAGGAACAGTCAGGAGGTTTGATCCAGAATCACTGGATCAAGGAATTCGTACTGGGAGGTAAAGCATAAGAAAACTAGAGAGATAGAAAGAGATGAGGATTTATGAAAGGCTTTAAATGCCAAACAGAAGATTTTGAATTTGTTCCTGTGGGTAACAGGGAGCCAGCCACCAGAGTTTATAGAATATGAGTGATATGATCAGACCAGCGTTTTAAGAGAACTGTTTTAGTGACTGAATAGAGGATGGAGTGAAGTGGGGAGAGATGGGGCAGCAGAAACATTACTGGGCTATTATAATAAATATTATAATAAATTAAAATAAATAATAAATCACATAAGGTGATGAGGATCTGCACCAGAGTGGTGGCAGTTCCACAGGAGAAAAGGGGGCATATTTGAGAGATGTTCAAAGGTAAAATGGAGAGGTCTTAGTAATAGATTGGATAAGAGGAAATGAAGGGATATAGAGGAATCGAACATGATTCTTAGGTTGTGAGCTTGAGGGAAAAAAACTATTATATATAATTATTATATATAATTTTTTCCAAAATACATGCAAAGATAGTTTTCAACATTAACCCCTGCAAAACCCTGTTTCAAGTTTTTCTCCCTCTCTTCCCCCTCTCTTCCTCTCCTAGGCAGCAAACAATCCAATATATGTCAAACATGTACAATTCCTCTATACATATTTTCACATTTATCACAAAAAAAATCAGATCAAAAAGAAAAAAAATGAGAAAGAAAGGGGAAAAAGCAAGCAAACAACAACAAAAAAGGTACAAATATTGTGTTAGGATCGACATTCAGTCCGCATAGTTCTCTCTCTGCATGCAGATGGTTCCCTCCATCACAAGTCTATTGGAATTGTCCTGAATCACTTCATTATTGAAAAGAGCCAAGTCCATCAGAGTTGATCATTACATAATCTTTGTTCAATTTTGAAACTACAATCTCCTGATCAGTAAAACCAAGTTGGACTTAATGATCTCTCAAATCTTCTCCATTTCTATGTTGCTTTGTACAAAGCATTTGTACAATGTTCTCTTGGTTCTCCTCAGTTCATTTAGCATCAGTTCGTGTACGTCTCTCCAGGCTTTTCTGAAATCATCCTGCTAGAACAATAATATTCCATAACATTCATATACCATAATTTATTCAGCCATTCTCCAATTGATGGGCATCCATTCAGTTTCCAGTTTTCTGCCACTACAAAAAGGGCTGCCACAAACATATGGGTCCCTTTCCCTCCTTTATGATCTCTTTGGGATTCAAGCCCAGTAGAGACATTACTGGATCAAAGAGTATGTACAATTTGATAGCCCTTTGGGCATAGTTCCAAATTGCTCTCCACAATGGTTGGATTAGTAAGATGAGGAAGTTTTATGAGGGAAAGATGATGAATTCTGTTCTGGTTATATTGGTTATATCTGGTTATATATCTGGTTATATTTAAGATGTCTATTAGATATCCAGTTAGAGATGTCTGAATGGAAATACAAGCCTAGAGGTTGGCAGAGAGATTGGAGCAAGAAAGGCAGATTTGAGAATCATCAGTGTAGAAATAATAATTAATTCTATAGGAGCTGACAAGTTCATTAATGAAGTAGGATAGGGGGAGAATAGAAAAGGGCCCAGGACAGAGTCCTGAGAGACATCTATGATCAGAGGACACAATCTGGATGGGGATCCAGCCAAGAATAGAGTAGGAGTAAGAGCAGTCCTGTAACTAGAAGAACTAGGAGAATATAATGTTTCGAAGACATAGAAAAGAGAGTATAAAGGAAGAGAGAGTGATAGCAGTGTCAAAGGTTGCAGAGAAGTCCAAGAAAATGAGGATAGAGAAAAGGTCATTGGATTTGGCAACTAAGAGATCATTAGTAACTTTGGAGAGAGGAATTTTGGTAGAAACTTTAGTAGTCTCATCTGTAAAATGGGAATAATAATAGTACCTACATTTCAAGGTTATTGTGAAAGTAAAATTTGATAACATTTGTAAAGTACTTTGCAAAAAAATTGTTATATAAAGTTATCTATTATCTAATTCAGGACTGATCATAGAATAGGCAAAAGCATCATTGAACTAAATTGTTATCATTTGTGGTTACTTACCTATTTCTTTTTTCTTTTTCTCTTTGCAAAGCAATTGGGGTTAAATGACTTGCCCAGTACCAAACAGCTAATAAGTGTTAAGTGTCTAAGAACTCAGGTTCTCCTGACTCCAGGACTGGTGCACTACCTAATGCACTACCTAGCTAGCTCTTATTTACTTTTTTCTCAATCTCACTCTTACCTTTCACATAGGCCTTTCATGATCCCCTAGATATTAATGCTCTTCCTCCCTCAAAATTAACTTATTTTAAAAAATATTTTTGTTTTCCTTTTTTTGTTGGTAGAATGTAAGTTCTTTGAGAGTTTAGAAATATTTTACGTTTGCCTTTTTGACTCCAGAGCCTATCACATCAAACATTTAATTTTAGATTAAATGCCTGTGAAACTGAATTGAGAACTGAATTACTGAACTCTTCGGTTTGCAAAGGATTCACTGTTGTTTCCATTCAATTCATTTATTAAATGCCCACTATTTGCAAGCACTGTGCTGAGTGCGGGGTGAGGTGCTAGTTTTTGGCCAATATGTGTCACCATGCACATAACCTCAGAACATTCTATACTTTATTCCAGGCAAACTTGCTTATCACACATGTCGAATCTTGGGCAGTAAAGTCGCTACAAGAGTCCTATGGCGTGGATGAAAAAATCACACAAATGTGGAACACTACCATGAAAGAGGTAAGCTAAGAGATTCTCTCTGATGGCCAAGAATGGAGGAAAATTGCTTTGTCTGATCTGTAAAAGCCAATGGACACTGATAGAAGGAACCCTGCTGTGCAAATAATAGCAAGAATCCTCTTTTCAACAACAGCCTGTGGGGGTATCTTAAGAAAAGCCCCTGAGTTAGCAGATACTTTCCTACCTGGTGCTGCAAGGTATATTATATATATATTTTATATACATACATACATATACATATACATTATATAGATGATTCATTTCAGGGACTGTGATTTTGTCAGGAAGAGGGATGGAGTAGAAGTGGAAGGTCCTGTACTGTGAATCAGGAGACCTGGAGTTTGAATCCTTGTCTTTCCACTTACCTCCCGCATGGCCAGGGCCAAATTCTTTGATCTCCTGATCAGTAAAACCAAGTTGGACTTAATCATCTCTCAAACTTCCTCCATTTCTATGATGCTTTGTCATATGATAGTAACTTCACTTACCTCAGTTTCCTAATCTAGAAAATGGGGATAATCATTCTGATCTTGGCTACTTCAGAAGATTATAATGGGGGGGGGCAAATAAGAGGACAGATGGTAAATAGGAAACCCAGAAAAATTTAAATCTTATAAATATGTAAAAGGTTATTGGGCAGCTAGGTGGCATAGTGGCTAGAGACATGGATTTGCAATCAAGAAGACCTGAGTTCAAATACAGCCTCAAACACTTAAAAGTTGTGTAACCTGGAGCAAGTTCACTTCATTACTGTCTCAGTTTCTTCACCTGTAAAATGGGAGAAATAATGGCACCTACCTTTCAGGGTTGCTGGGAGGATCAAATGTGATAATATTTATAAAATAGGCACTGCATAGGTATATTTGTTTCCATCTCGATTACTTCTAATATATCCAGCTGGGGATTTTAGTAATAGACATTTTTTCCAGGTACACAAGGCTTAGCTCTGAGTTCAAGACTCATAAGTGAGTTTTCTTTTTTTCTTAGATGGGCTGCTGCGGATTTCACAATTATACTGATTTTATCGGCTCTAAATACCAAAATCAAAGTGGTGGCAATTATCCATATTTCTGCTGCAATTTATATTTGCAAATTCCTTGCCAGGAGTCTGACATTAACAGTTCCATAAAGGTGAAGTATAGATTTTTAATACTAGGTTTCTAATAAAAAGTTGTTGGATTTTTTGTTATTGTTGTTGTTGTTGTTGTTTTTAAAGAAAAGATGTTATAATAATTCTCCTAGCCTTTCCGGGGTGTACTTCATTTCTTGGTCTGAACTCTACAGTGTATCATCATGGCCATGACTGGGTGAGTAAGCTGAGTCAAGGCCTCCTAGTTTGAAGTGAGAAAGTAGGAAGTGAATGGAAGAAGAATTCAGAAGAAGGTTATGTTCCAAGATCAATTAGCAGGGTATCTGAAGCAAATGCAAGGTCCAAATTAGATTCATTAAAAAACCATTCAAAAGTGGCAAGAGGCAAAGATTGGCCCCGG
Source organism: Myrmecobius fasciatus (assembly GCA_023553655.1). Classification (NCBI taxonomy): domain Eukaryota; kingdom Metazoa; phylum Chordata; class Mammalia; order Dasyuromorphia; family Myrmecobiidae; genus Myrmecobius; species Myrmecobius fasciatus. Next base: position 77,912 of record JAJPUD010006723.1, on the reverse strand, counting down.
AATGGCCTGGGCTAGCCACTTGGCTTAAGGTGGGCAAGAAGGTATTGATCTCCTTGAGATTGAATTTGTGGCATTGAAACATTATGCTATACATCAAAATGTAAGAAATTATCTTATAAACTACAAGATCTGACACTGCCCTTATAAGTATACACCTTATAAAAAATTGCTAGTTAGGACTGTTGATATCAGACAATTTTTAATTTAAAACATTTAAGTATTGTTGTTGCTTTGACCTTTTAGAATACAAAAGTAAATGTCTTATGATTTAATTAAGGATGTGGGGGAAGATATTGATTTATTCTTTTTTTTTCATTTTAGGGATGTGTACAAAGTCTGAAGGAATCCTTGGGAAAGAATGGAAAGTTGATTGGAGGTATTGGATTGGGAATTGTGGTCTTTGAGGTATGTGTTTTCTTTTCAGATCTGGCAAACTTTTATCTGTGGTTGCTAAAGGAAATTTTGGAGGTGTGTTCAATTTGGAGAACTTAGAAATGGTGCTCACTTATCTTCTGCCTTGAAGTTTTAATTTTTTTCTGCAATGTTGAAAGAGTAGGAGTTGGGGCACAGATTAAGGCTTCAGATCATGGCATATAACTATTCTGATATGGAGAAATAAATCAAGTGGGATGTTACCAAAAATCAAAAAGGGGCCTTTTGGAAGATAAACTATTATTTTGTGTTGTTTAGTCATCTTTTAGTTGCGTCCAACTCTTATGCTCCATTTGGGGTTTTCTTGGCAAAAGGGTTTTCTTGCTATTTTCTTCTCCAGCTCATTTTACAGATGAGGAAACTAAGGCAGAGTTAAGTGACTTGTCCAGAGTCACACAGCTGTTAAGTCTGAGGCCAGATTTGAATTCAGGAGGTTTTTCTGACTCCAGACCAGGCATTCTATCCACTGTGCCACCTAGCTATTAACTATTATTTAGAAGAGTCTATATTGACTTAATTATGGGTACAACGAGATAGCACAGTTACATACTTTAAAAATCGAAAGAGGCAACATAATACAATGAAAAGCACATTGGCTTTGAAGTCAGAGGACTCTACCATTTCCTACCAATATGACTGTGGACTTTTTAATCTCTGGACCTCTGTTTCCTCATCTGGTTTGGACCAGATTCCCTTTGAAGTTTCTTAATTCCTGCATCTATGATCTTATGATCTGGACTTTCACCAGTTTCACCAAGAGTTCATAGCCTTTTCCACAAGTTGCTGAAACCAAAAGCTTCATCAATTGGCAGTCAATGTTCTGGTGATTAGCCTTTCTAAGCTTTACTGGGTCTATGCTGGTGGCTTTTCCTGGCTGTGTAGATTTATTTATTCATTCATTCAACAAGCATTTTTTAGGCCCCTGCTATGTGCCCTGTGCTAGATGTTGGGGACTGAAAGACAAGAACAATATAGTTCCTGCCCTCAGGGAGTTTACATTTTATTGAGAATGTATCAAAATATACACAAAAATGCTATGAAAAGGTGATGAAAATCCCAGGGGAAAAGGGATGCAAGAGGAGAAGGTGGTCAGTGTTGTCAGATTCTGCAGAGATCAAGGATGAAGAAAATCCATCGGATCTGGCAATTAAGAGATCTCTAGTATCTTTGGAGAGAGCAGTTTCAATTGGATGATGAGGTTGGAAGTCAGATTTCAGAAGAGAATGAGAGAAGAAGTGGAGAAACTGAGTGTAAACAGAATTTTTAAGGAGTATGATTGGAAAGAGATGGGAGAAGTAATAAGGTGATAATGAGAGGCAATAGGAGGATCTAGTGAAATTTTTTTAGGCAGAAAAGAGACTCAGGACTGTGTGTAGGTAGCAGGGAAGGAACCCAGAGGACAAAGAATGTTAGCCAAAGAGTGGTAATGATGTGGGGGGGGGGAGAGCAATCTGCTGGAGGAGACAAAAGGTGGTGGGATGAGGGTGCAGGTAGAGGATTTGGCCATTTCTTCATTAGAGCCTGGTATGAAAGGGGAGCTAGTTGGGAGTATGGAAGCTGTGTGCAGGATATATTTGAGAAAAAGAGAGAGTAGAAGCAGAAAGACTGATTAGGAAAGTACTCCAGTAATCTAGTTAACAAATGATGAAGGCCTGGGGAAGGTGTCTACATCCTTAGAGACACTGGAAAAAGAGAATAGATATGAGAAATTCTGTGGTATTAACATGGATGGAATTAGGCAGCAGCTTGGATTTGGAAGGTGATGGTGAGAAAGAAGGGTCAGGAATAAATCTGAATTACTGGAAAGGTAATGGTACATTCATCAGAAATAGAGATATCTGAAGGAAGGACAACATTAAGAAAACATAATGAGTTTCATTTTAGTTATGTTGAGTTTAGAATTCTTGAGGTAAATCAAGGAGGAGCTGATGACAAGACATGACTGGGGTTCAGGAGAGAGACTGAGGCTGGAATACAGATGTCTAAAGATGTACATGGGAGCAAATAAGCAGTGTAATAAGAAGGTATAGTGAGAAAAGAGTTACTAGGGCAGAATCTGGAGGATTTGATGAACTAAAGTGGAGGAAAGATAGAAATCGGTTCAGCAGAAAAGCCTGAGAAGAAGCAGACAGGTAGAAAGAGACTAAGGAGGAGGGAGAAGTGTCAGGGAAGTTAAAGGAGGAGAAAATCTAAGAAGAGGGAGGGATCAATAGTATCAAAAAGTGTCAAGATGTTCAGGACTTTAGAAGACTATTAGACTCAATGGTTAAGAGCTCATCAACCAACTTGAACCCCAGCTTTAGTGGACTTGAATCCTTGAAAAGGATTGAGAATATAGAAAATGGTTAAAGGGTGAGGGTTGATGTCTTCATTGTGTACAATACATTTTCCAAGAATATACAAATGTATTTCTAGGCTGATTTTCAAGTGTAATTCAAACCCAACATTGAAGATATTATTACTGTGCTCTTTCTCTTCAGGTGGCAGCCATGGTGGTCTCCATGATCCTATTTTTCAAAATTGATGACATTTCCTACGAATGAGATTTCTGTTGGTACTGCCTCCCTCCCTGCTGGGAGAACAGCCTATGTCTAAGCAATGATGTTTACTGCATGAAAAATACTACTTTGTATTAATAAATAATGCTAAGTATTCAGCTTGGAGCAACAAAGCTAAAGAATGGGTACCATGCATTTCTTTTCACCAAGATAATGGATGTTGATGGGATCTGGTATCCATTCTCTATGACTGGAAAATTCTAAGAGTTTACTTTTACTAAAAGTTATTAACTTTAATTTAATGTCAGTTCCCAAAGAAAGAAACACACACACACCCACTTTAATGGAGCTGTCTCAAAAATTCCCTTGGATCAGAAAGTGTTCTTATGAGGACTTGTGGAAAATTCAGAGTTTTATAAAGGAATATTAGAAGGTGCTAATCAGAGTCTTCTGACTGTAATGAATGGGCTTGGTTTCTACACACTGTGTGGTCTCTCTACAAAACTTTTGCACTTTAGAGTTGAAAGTAAAGTATTTGGAGTGGGGTGAAAGACAATAACCACAGTCTGACTTTATGGAGAGCTTTAATACATCCTCATTTGATTCCTAGATGAAATCTACAAGGTAATAATGGCTGTCATTTACACAGCCCTTTACAAATTGCAAAGTACATTTTTACACACGATTTCATATGACTCACAACTGCGAAGGGATTGCTATGAATATGCCCATTTTATAGATGCGCACCCTAAGGCTCGGAGAAATTGATGGACTTTGCTAATGATCACACAGCTGGCGGGTCTCTGATGCAAGATTTAAACCACATTCTTTCTGAAACAAATGAATAAAAACACTTGAAAGGGAAGTTTCTTCCTTATCCTAGTGGCCAGTCGTCCCTTTGGGGATCAGATCGACAAGTTGGGGTTTTGGAGGGGTGGGGAGGAACATACGGGGAAGTTAAGGACAAGAGCCAGAAACACTGCCTTCCTAGGAGATAAAACAGATGGATACTCTGGAGAAGGCTTCTTTTACTTTAAGCTCATCTTCAGCACTTTCCTCACTTTTGGACTGTTTTGTTTGAGAAGAGCCCGTCTTCCCCCTCCCCTTCCCCTTCCCCTTCCCCTTCCCCCTCCTTCCCCCCAATCTCAGTCACGGCAAAGCAGGTTCATCGGATGAAGTGAGCATGCGTGGCTTTTCAAGCATTCAAATACTCTCGCGTGTGGTGTGAGGCTGGCTTGGGGGAGTGGGCAGAGGGTGACCTTATGATTGACTGCCACTCACCCACCTGGCTTCCGGTCGTTTTTCTGGAAGCCTCTGGGTGGCCTTGGGGTGCTCGCAGGTAGATACTGCTGCTTTGGCGCTTCCGAGGCGACTCCCCTAGCCTTGAGCTCAGTGCCCATCCCGATGCCCTAGTGAAGGGAGAGCGCGTTTCTATGGTGCCATGGACTCACGATTAAGACCGATCTTGCCCCTTTCTGGCAGGACAGGTGGCCCCCAGCTACTTCCGGGGTGTGTGTGGGGAAATCGCTGGGCGAAGCGTCCAGGGTGATCTTGCCGTCTCCCATTCCGGTCACACCTGCCCCCCAGCTCTAAGCGATTCTCTGCAACCAGAGTTCTCACACGGGGACCCCCTCCCCAAATTCTGCGTACTGCCCTCCCAGTAGTCCCCCAACTTGCCCCACTTTCCCCACTAGCCCCAAATATAAGCTCCTAAAATATTCCTAGTCACTCAGTAATAATCACGCTAATAATTAATCTCGATGGACACACCCATCCTCTGTGACTCACGTTACATTTCCATAGTGCGGTGAAGATACCACCGAAATACAATGGTTCTCCACCAGTTAGCGTTCATGTGACCCGCCCATCCTAACTGGATCATATGCTTTGATGGCCTTATTTTCACCCATTCTCTTTTGTCGGTCAGAGTCTATAAACACTTATTAAGCACCTAGGAAGGCACAGACTCTACACTAAATGCGAGGGATGGAAAGGTAGTAGGGTAATCCCTGTCCTCAAGGAGTTTACAATCCAATGGGAGGAAGACAACGTATAAAAAGAAGCTGGAAGCTGGGAAGCTAAGTGGCGCAGTGGCTAGAGCACTAGCTTTGAAGTCAGGAGGATCTGTGTTCAAATCTGATCTCAGACACTTAACACTTCCTAGCTGTGTGACCCTGGGCAAGTCACTTAACCCCGATTGCCTCAGAAGAAGAAAAAGAAGCCGGGATGGAGATGGTGGAGGAGAGCTCAGTGAGCACAGGGTCTGGCATGTAATAATCGTGAATACTGACTGATTGCTCAAGCCCTTCCTGCACCTTTGTTATGTTTTAGTTGATTTTCAATTTCAATTATTGAAACCTGGGACAGCTTCAAATGGAAAGGAGATAAGGATTACTTAAGCAAATACCCTGCAAGAGAACTTTCCAGTTGCCTAAAGATTTCTTAATGGTAATATTACAAAATGGAATTTATTGTCTCGGCCAGTAGTCAAGTTGTTTCCTCAAGTCCTCAAATTTCAATTCAACAAGAACCTACCTGGGAGATAGACAGAATGGGAGCCAGTTAGATAGCATAGTGGATAGAGTACCAACCCTAAGGACAGGAGGATCTGAGTTCAAATGCCACCTCTCAGACACTGACTTAAAACTTACTGTGTGATTCTAGGCAAGTCACAAAAAACAAAACAAACAAAACAAAATCCCAAACAACAACAGCAAAACCCCACTCCAAACAATAAGAACCTACTATTCTTGTAGGTGCTGAGCTTAGGTTCTGGGTGAGCTGCTCAATTTTGGAACCTCATCCTTGGTCATCCTTGACTCTTTCCTTTCCCTTCCCTCACATACCCAGTCAATTTCTAAATCTTGTCCTTTCTGGGGGGCGGAGCCAAGATGGCGGAGTGAAAAGGTGACTTTCTGCCTCTCCTCCGATCTTCTCTCAAATCAACAATAAAATAAGCCTCTGAACTGATCTTCAAGTCAACGAACTCAGAAATATTTGGGCACGGCTCTCTGGAGAACTTCATATCAGGTTAGTCGGACTCGGACAGAGAGATAAATAGACTACAACTGTGCAGGCCGGAAGTGAGGGTGGGACTCAGCTCGGCTCATCGTAGAAGAAATTCCAAACTCCAAACTCCAAATTCCAAACACCTGGAGTTTATCTGAGGCACTCGGGACACTCTGCCCTGATTGGGGACAGGTGTTCTGGCAGACTTGCCTTGTTTAAGGAGTAATTCGGACTTAGTCCTAGCCCCCACCGGCCCAGCACCTTAAGTCAACTCGCCGAAGTGCCCCAGGGCAAAGCGTCTTCAGCCGAGGTTTTTTTTTTTTCCCCTACCTTAAAGAGATATCCATTCTGTCTAAAAAAAAAATGAAGAAGCAAAAGAGAGCTTTCACCATGGACAGCTTTTATCAAGGCAAAGAAACGACCTCAGATACAGAGGTTTCTTTAGACAAAAATCCAGAAAAAAACAGCAACGACCATCACTGGTCCCCGTTTCAAAAGGCCTTTCTGGAAGATTGCATAAAGAACCTCAAAAGAGAGCTGGAGGATAAATGGGAAAATAAATTGAAATCAGTGCAAGAAGGATACAGTATCTTGCAAGAAGGATATGATGCTCTGCAAAAGAGATATGAAAAAGACACCAATTTATTAAAAAATAAAATTAGTGAAGTGGAAAAAGAGTGCAGTGAACAAATTGGCCAGTTACAAAAGGAACTTAAAAAGGTAACTGAAGAAAACAACACTTTAAAAATAAGAATTGAACAAATGCAAGTGAATGACTCACTAAGACTTGAAGAATCAGTCAAACAAAAACAAAAAAATGAAAAATTAGAAGAAAATATGAAATATCTCCTAGGAAAAACAACTGACTTAGAAAATAGATCTAGGAGAGACAATCTAAGGATTATTGGACTTCCTGAAAGCCATGATCAAAAAAAGAATCTAAACACTATCTTACAGGAAATCCTGAAAGAAAACTGCCCTGAGATTGTAGAATCAAAGGGCAAAATCACCATTGAAAGAATTCACCGATCACCTCCTGAAAGAGACCCCAAAATTAAAACCCCAAGGAATATCGTGGCTAAATTTCAGGACTATAGCACCAAGGAACAGATTCTGCTAGCAGCTAGAAAGAAACAGTTCAAATACCGAGGATCAATAATTAGAATCTGTCAGGATCTGTCAGCTTCCACACTGAAGGATCGAAGGGCCTGGAACCAGATATTCCGAAGGGCAAAGGAACTTGGATTAAAGCCAAGAATAACCTATCCAGCTAGAATGAGCATTATCCTCCAGGGAAGAAGATGGTCATTCAATGATATAGGTGAATTTCACCTATTTCTAATGAAAAGACCGGATCTGAACAAAAAATTCGACACCCAAACACAGAACT
>JAJPUD010006723.1:46046-65583 GCA_023553655.1 Myrmecobius fasciatus | reverse complement strand
AATATTATTGTTCTGTAAGAAACGACCAGCAGGACGATTTCAGAGAGTCCTGGAGAGACTTGCATGAACTGATGCTGAGTGAAACGAGCAGAACCAGGAGATCATCATGCACAGCAACAACAGTATTACATGATGATCAATTCTGATGGACATGGCTCTCTGCAATAAAGAATTGTCTCAAACCAGTTCCAGTTGTTCACTGAAGAAAACCATATACACCCAGAAAGAGGGACATGAAATATGGACCACAACGTAACATTTTCATGATCTCTATTGACATTTGCTTGCATTGTGTTGCCTTTCTCTGATTCTTTTTTTTTCTTGTAGATAGGATTTTTCTTGCATAACTTCTCAAACATTTCAACATTATTAACATGTAGTGGACTTCCTGCCATCTGGGGGAGGGGAGGGGACTGGGGGTAAAATTTGTATTGGAAAGCTTTGTAAAGATCAAGGTTGGGGAACTACCCATACATATGTTATAGAAATAAAAAGCTTAAAAAAATTTAAAAAAAAATAAATCTTGTCCTTTCTTCCTTCATTTTTCTCAAATCTGTCTCCTTAATAAATATATTAATAATAGCTTGCCTTTATGTAGCATTTTTAGATTTACAAAATGCTTCACAACCCTGGGAATAAGTGCTATTTAAGCTCTATTTTACATTTTCTTGTGTTCAAATCCAACCTCAGATATTTACTCATTATGTGATTCTGAGCAAGTCATTTAACCATGAGTGCTTTAGTTTCTTCATCTAAGAAGGAAATGATAAGCCATTCTAGTATTTTTGCCAAGAAAACCCAAATAGGGTCTCTAAGAATCAGATATAAGTGAAGTGACTGAACCACAATGACAAACTGAAGAAACCAAAATGGACCAGTCGGGGGACTTGCCTAGATTCAAACAATTAATAAGTTACATGACTAATAGGTTGGATTTGAACTCAAGTCGATTTCAGACCCCAGATCCTGCTCTATCCATTTCCCCCCCTTCTCTCTACTTATATAACCACTGGTCTAGTTCGGCCTTATCACCTTGCAGGGCACTATTACAATAATGTCCTAAATGGTCCTTTTGCTTCAGGCCTTTCCCTGCTCCAATCCATCCTTCATGAAGCAGCTAAAGTGAATTTCCTAAAGGCCAGAGTTGATCTTGCCACTTTCCTAATCAAACTCCAAAAGCTATGACTTTTAGGATCTCTTATAAACTCCATTAGACCTTTAAAGTCTTTTGTAACCTTGCCCCAAACTACAATTCTGATATTTTTATTGTGTTGTTGTTGAATTGTTTCACTTGTGCCTGTAACTCTGGAATTTTCTTGGCAAAGATACTGGAGTGGCTTGCCTTTTCCTTCTCCAGCTCACTTTACAGATGAGGAAACTGAGGTGCTTGCCCAGAGTCATATAACTAGGAAGTATCTAAGGCCATCTTTGAATTCAGGCCCTCCTGACTCCAGGGCTGATGCTCCATCCATTGGGCCACCAAACACTCCAAATTGATCTTTTTGAGTTTATCACAATGCCACCTCACATTTCTGTCTTTTTGCACTAGCTGTCTCATCCTTCCCCTCCCTCATGCCTAAAACATACTCCCTCCTAACCTTTGCTTTGGAATCAATCTCTAGTTTGTTGAAAGACTAGGTCATATTCTACCTAATCCCTTTCCCAATCCCTTTACCCAACTGCTAATGTCTTCCTCTCACCAAAACGCCTGTCCTGTCCTCTCTGTCTCTCTCTGGGTATGTCTGTCTTTTTCTCTGCCTCTCTCTGTGTCTTTCTCCCTCTCTGTATCTGTCTTTCTGTGTCTTTGCTTCTATCTCTGTTTGTCTGTCTGTCTACATCTATATCTATATCTATCTATAAAATCTGTCTCTCTTGTCTCTTTCTCTCTGTCTGTCTGTCTATTTCTGTCTCTCTCCCTCTCTCTCTCTCTATATATATACAGTACATACATAGTCTACCCAAGCAGAATGTCAGCTCCTAAAGAATAGAAGCAGTTTCATTTTTGTCCTTTTGTCCTCAGCAACAAGCATCATTGGTGCAAAAACACTTAACTGATTGCTTCTTGAAGGTGGGGTGTGTGCGGGTGTACATTGGGCAAGCATAAGTAATTACAAATGTAGGGCAGCTCCAAGTCAGAGTGGCTAGTTACATAATAAATATAGGAATCTAACATAAGATTAATTATTGCAGGTCACATATGTAATAAGTACTTGGCCAAGTTCATCCTCCACATGTGGGAAACAGGGTTAAAAAGATATGCTTTGAGAAGGGGCAAAGTGCCCCTTCACGGGCTAGAAGAACTGATAACTCAGTGAATGTATAAAAAGGAATGACTATTCCTTTAGCATCTTTCTTTCTTTTTTCTTTTCTTTCTTTTTTTTCTGAGACAATTGGGGTTAAGTGACTTGCCCAGGGTCACACAGCTAGGAAGTGTTAAGTATCTGAACTCAGGTCCTTCTGACTTCAGGGATGTGTTCTGTCCTTTAGCATCTTTCTTTGCAGCTGTGACAATGTTTTCTGACAAGGGGTCAAGGAAGCTACAACTTGCCTTTTTGCCCATCCCCACCTCCATGCAGAAGTTAGAATTTTGTTCCTGCTTTGTTCCTTTGTTCCTGCTCCTTTGTGTTTGTTCTTTCCTGATTTAAGTCACTTAATCCAAAGATGGATGTGTGGAGAGGAGAGCTAAATTCAAGAGGTCTGGAGGATCTATCTGCTTGAAACTGGATGATATGGCAGCACCAGAGAAGCCCATGGCAATCGGTATTCCTCCTCGTGTCATATCATTGAGAAATATTCCCCCACTGTCTTCTCCTTCACCCCATTTCACATGAACAGATGCCTCTCTTGCCATGGCAAATCTCTCTAAATGCACCCTTAATCCTATCTTCTCTCAACTTCTCCAGCAGCATGTCTTTCCACTATCCCATTCTCTCTCTATTATTCAATATTTTCCATTTGGTGATTCCTTCCTCACTGCCTACAAAGTAATCTCATGTCCCAGAAACTCATTTGATCTAAGTGTTATCTCAAGCTATCCCACAACTCACCTCTTTGCCTGAACTTTTTGCAATAACCTGTTTAGTGCCTCCATTTGAGACTCCCCATTCCCTTCAGCTCTTCCTTCGTGTGTCTCTCTCTGCCTCTCTCCATCTCTGTCTCTTTCTCTTTGTCATTGTCTTTCTGTCTGTATTCCTCTCCTTCCTTTCTCTCACCTCCACTCCCAGTCTTGCTGACTTCCAGTACAAGAGCTTAGTCGGTCTGAGTATTGACCTGTGTAGTCTAATTTCTATAATGTCTTGATTTTCTCTTTCCTATAAGTTTAGGTAAAAGTGTTTATTTGTTATTTACCCTTTTTGATGGTCTTTTGTATAACTAACACTTGATGGGAAGAAAGTTAAGCCCTTAGATACAGCCTGAGGCACTTCTTTCTCTGTAAGGATAATAACAAGGAGAGTGGCTTAAAAAACATTTCCCTGAGACTAAGTATTATTTAGGAAGGCAAAAAGATATAGCTCTAGTCTGATACTCCCCCTCTAAGGAGAGCAGAGTGGGCCAGTCTCATGGCCCCAGTCTCTTATGACCTTTAGGCAGGATCCCAAGTCTCCCTTGGAGCATGGTGGGTGAGATTCTAGAGGTATCTATTCGTCCCCCTTGCCTCATTTCAATTTCATTTCAACAAATTCAACAAAACCATGTGGTTTGTCTAAATACATATAATTGCACATCACACACACACACACACACACACACACACACCTTACATAAAATGTTCTGTTTAGGATTTAAAGCCTTTCAAACTTGGTCCCTTCTCATATTACTAATCTTCCATTTTATTCCCCTCCATGTATTCTATAATCTGGCTTCTTGTTCATCCTAGCACTTAATACTCTGTTTTTCATTCTGTGCCCTTTTAATTTTTCAGCTATTCCTAGAATACCTCCTCAGCTATGACTCCCATTCCCTGGGCTTCTTTCAGGTCTCAGCTCCAATATCACTTTCTCCAGGAGCTTTTTCCTGGTCCTCTCCATCTCCTTCCTCCTGACCTCCTCCTGCTAACTCCTGGCTAAGATCCTTCTTTTTTATATTATCTTCAATCTGCTCTGTGTATCTTGGATGCACATGGTTTGAGGGGGCAGCTAAGTTGCTCAGTGGTTAGAGTATTGGTCCTTTTTTAAAAAAAGACTAGGTCATTTGTCTTGCACAATTTGGAAGTACAGTCTACTTATTCCTGGCCCAATCCCTTTACTGATTGGTACACAAGTTTTGACTTAGACAACCTGCTTCCTCCCACTTTCTGCTTCTAGAGGCTTACTATATTAATACTAAAGTAAGTGTGGATATTTGATTGGCTTAACCCACTGCATTTCAAAATTCCCCACCACGAGAGACCCACTAGCCTCACCTTCCCCAGTACCTGAGATTTCAATCATGTGCCACCAAGTCCAGTTCAGATCCATAATTTAAATAACTACATTATTCTACTTTTCTCTATCTTTTTAATAGTTCTTTTAAAGTCTATTATTCAGTTTTGCATAACTTCACATGTGGTTTCTTAACAGAGGCTATGGGTAGGGATAAGGGAGAGAACCTAAAACTCAAAAGTTTTAAAAAGAAATGTAAAAAAAAAAAGATTGTTTTAAAGTTAACTGGAGAAAATATTAAATAAATAAATGTAAAAAAATAATGTCTATTATTCAGTTGGAATTCACTAAAATATATAATATGAAAGATGGGATCTAAACTCATTTTTCCCGAATTCTTAAGCAATTTCCCCAAGTATGACAAATAACGAAATCTTTCTCAATTTTTTAATAGTTCTATCAACTACATTAAATTGGGATAGTTACATGAAATTCAGTTATATTTATCTTTTTTGGTGATTTTTTGGATGATTATTTTGATTATAGTTTTTTATTATTTTGGTGGATTATTTTGATGATAACTACTTTGTAAAATCTAAAGTTAAATCAATAAATTGGGCATGCAATTTAAAAAAAACTAGAAAAAGAACAAATTTTAAATCCCCAATATACATCAAAATAGAAATCTGAAATCAAAAGAGATTGATAAAGTTAAGAGTTGAAAAAAACCCCCAAATATTGAACTAGAAGCTAATTTTATGGAAGAAAATAAAACCCAATAAAAATATAAAGCATTGATTAATTTGATTAAAAAGAAAAAAAGAAACCAAATCATCAGTATCAAAAATGAAAAAGGAATTACTAGGAGGTATTTTGTTCAATTGTATGCCAATAAATTTGACAGTCTAAGTGAAATAGATGAATATTGAGTAAGATTCTAAGATCAGGAGAGAAACACAAAGGAAGCAGAGATATCATGTACTTGGGGAAACAGGGTGGCGAGATTGAAGATGGGGAAGCTGATACCCTTCATTCACCAGACAGTTAATTTCAGTTTTTGACTCAATGCGTGAAAGAAAATGCAAAAATGGTGGACAGAGGGACATCTCAATCCTTTTAAATGTAGACCCATTTCTGGCTCCCCCTTCACATATTCTACATTTCCACTGAGTATTTCTGAAGTTTGGGATTCACACGAGATTTGGGATTAACAAAAACTTTCAGCTCCCATTATGATCTAGACATCAAACACCAAGGTCATGCAAATTGTCCGAAATCTTCAACAAGCCTCAGTGAAGCACTGAATAACCTAGTAATGTCAGAGAGTGTTGACCTCAAATAAGTCATGGTCACCACCTCAAAAGCTTATCTTGTATTCCTACCACCACAGCAAAAAGTTCCTATCTATCTTATAAACAAAAGAGACATTGTGGTATAGTGATAATGGATAACATTTGTGAGACATTTAAGGTCTCTTATTTCAATTGATCCTAACAACAATCCTGTGATGAAGGTACTTTTATTATCCCCCTTTACAGATGAAGAGACTAAGGCTGAGAAAGTTTAAGTTACTTGCTGAGGATCACACATTTAATAAGTTATTTGAGGCTGAACTCATATAATCCTGACTAACTCTAGAGCTCTATACATTTGAACCAAGGTCTCAAACATCTATACCTCAAGGTATACAGTATAACTAAGAAAAAAAAAGTGAATTATAGCTTCTAATGCAAGAAGACATCATAGATATTGCTGAGATTTGGAACATCTGTTTGATCCCTGATTAGAATGTGGCTCTGGATTTTTCCTCTTGGAGTCCAGAAGATGGAGTCAAGAATACAGTGAATGATACAACATTTTGTGCATTGCCATAAGACAGGCATTCAGTGGGAAAAGCTCGACTGTACAATTCAGAAGATTAGACCTCTCTAAGCAAATGGAATTTAATTTAAAGGGGGCTTTGCCAGTTTTTAAAGTGTTATACATTTTATATTAAACATTCAAAAAAAAAAAAACCCAACAGGATGGGTCAAATGGGAATGAGTAGCTAATTACATAGAAAGGCAAATAACCCTAAGACTTTCTGTGTCTAATGGAAAATATTGTCTGATGGGGGTTCTTACCAGACAATTGTCCCCTAAGCTGCTGCTTGATATAACTAATAAATACATGTTTTAATAGATGTGATCATAAACACAATACTAGGTGATTCTGTTTATTAAATTTTTTGCCTTATACTACTGTTGTTTTCTTATCAGGCCTCAAATTTAGTTTGCTCCCAGCATCTATGCTTCTATAATTGAAGAAGGAAGAAATTCCCCTAATTGGATTGAGCACATTTTGCTCTAGAGGCAGCTGGAGATGCAAATGATAAGAGTAAAAGGATGGAGCCAAGGAAGTACTGGGTTCAAATTTAGTCTCAGACACTTACTAGCTGTGTAATCCTAAGCAAGTCATTTAACTATTTCCTGCCTCAGTTTCTCAATTTGTAAAATTGTTGTGAGGATAAAATGAGATAACATATTTTTTAAAACAGTGCCTGGTACACAGTAGATGTTATATGAGTGCTCATTCCCTTCCCTTCTATCTCTTTATTCACATCACACCATATAACTATAAGTGTTGCCTAAAGTTCTGTACTAAGTTCTTTTCTCTCTGGGTAGCCTCATCAGATTCCATGGTTAACTAACTATCATCTCTATTTAGATTTACACATCCAATATATCTCTCTCCTGAGCTTCCTGTCCAGGTTATCATAGCTAATTGCCTATTGGACTTTTTAAACAGAGTGCCCCTGAGGTATCTTAAAGTCTCTGTGTCTAAAACAATTCATTATTTTTCCTCTTATAAACTTCCCTGTTTCTGTCAAAGCTATCACCATCCTTCCATTGGCTCAGGGTTGTAATTATTGGCCTTTCCCTTAATTCTTTGCTCTTAATATTTCTTTTTTGTTAGCATTATTTAAAAAAAATTAAGTTAATTTTAAATAAATACAAAATTAAAAGAAAAAAGAGAACATTTCCAAGTCCACAGTAGAACATAAGAGAGAATGCAACATAAAACAATGGATTTCCGTTTCAAGAAAACCTATGTAATACATACTATATAGTTTTCAAAACTACTCAGCTTTTCTATGCTTCTTTCTAGGTTTTCTTTTGTTCTTTGCTATACACTTTTTATCTCACTTTTTCTTCCTCACCCTCCTCTGCTCTAGAGAAAGCTACAATTAAATTAAAAATATATAAATATAAATACACACCTATAAACATACACATATGTAGATACATATAATATAAATATATGTAAAACCATACTATGCATATTTCTGTCAGGTCTTTCTTTTAAGATAAATATCGTATTCATATCGTATATCATAGGTCTAAGTCCTTCCATGTTTTTCTAAATCAAGCAACTCATTATTTCTTATATCACAGTAGTATTCCATCACAATCATAAATATGCACCCTGTTTAGCCATTCCCCAACTGAAGAGCATCTATCATTTTAGCCAATCTGATAGATGTAAGGTGACATCTGAAAGTTGTTTTAATTTGCATTTCTCTAATCAATAATGATTTAGAACATTTTTTCATATGATTATATATAGTTTTGATTTCCTCATTGAAAAACTGCCTGGACATATCTCTTGATTATTTGTCATTTGAGGCATGACTAATATTCTTAAAAATTTGACAAAGTTCTTTGTACAATTGAGAAATGAGACAAACAATATTGAATGATATTGGTGACATATAATGTAGTTTCCCTATTTTTCTCTTTTAATTAAATTCATTTTAGCTTTAACTGAGATCATGATAATTATCCCTGCTTTTTAAAAATATAATAAATTCTACTTTAGCTCTTTATTTTGTGGCTGGGTGCATTTCTCATTTTTATTATGCTTCCTGAATGAGACATATTGTTAAATACAAACTTTTAATCCTTTTTGCTATCTATTTCCATTTTATGAATATTCATCCCATTCACCTTCTAAATTATAATTACTTGTGTATTTCTTTCCATCTTATTTTTTCCATGCTGTTCTTTTAGCCCTATTTATTCCATTCCCCCTCACTAGTCTAATTTACTTCTACTGCCTCTTTGCCCTCTTATTCCTTAATCTACCCACTCCTCTGAGTCCCTCCCTTATCCTCTCAGCCAACCCTCCACCTTAATCTACCTGTCTTTCTAAGAGTTTCTCCTTTATTCCTTCATTTCCTCTACACATCATTCTAACAATCCCTCTTTTATGTTATCCTCTGGCTGGCTTATTCCTTTCTAAAATTAAAAGATTTTTATACCATTCTAGATGCATATACTATTCCATCTTTAACCTATTTCCATTGAAAGTAAAGTTTCAGCACTGTTAACCCTCCACCCTCCCATTTGCTTCTTTACCAGTTATTTCTTTCATGCCTCATTTTTATGAGATAATTACTCCTTTTCATTTCTCCCTATGAAGTCTTTTTTTTTAGAATCACCCCGTTATGCACAACTCAGCCCAAGCTTTCTTTCAAACTACTCAAGTAATGATGACTACTTTCTGCCTCAGGAAGTCATAAGAATACTGATAATATTTTCACATATAAGAAGTAAACAGTATGACCTTACTGAATCCTTTATAATTGGTCTTTAATGTTTACTTTACATTTCTCCTGGATTCCTGAACTGTATTTTCCATTAAGTTCTGCTCTTTTGTCACAAATACTTGAAAATCTTTCAGTTTGTTAAGTGTCCTTTTTTTCCATTCAAGATTATACTTACTTTTACTGGATAAGTTACCCTTGGTCATAACCCCAGTTCTTTTGTTCTATGAAATATAATATTCCAAAGACCTTATGGTCCTTTAACATAATAGCTGCTAAGGTCTTGTATAATCCTGATTATAGCTCCATGACATTTAAATTGTTGTTGTTGCTTGCAATATTTTCTCCCCAACTTGGAAGCTTTGAAACTTGGTGATGTTGCTCTTGTTTTAGGTGATGATTGGTGGATTTTTTTCTATTTCTACTTGACCTTCTTGATCTAGAACTACAGGACAATTTTCCTTAATAATTTTTTTAATATTGTATCAAGATTCTCGTTTTGATCAAAACTTTCAGATAGTGCCATTATTCTTATATTGTTTCTCCTTGAGAACAGGTTTGAGAACAAACAGGTTCTCCAGATCAGTTGTTTTTCTGATGAAATGTTTCATATTCTCTTCTTTTTTTCACTCTTTTGATTTTGTTTTATTATTTTTGGTGTTTTATAATGCCATTAGCTTTCTCTTGCCCAATTCTAGTTTTCAAGGAATTATTTTCTTCCTTAAATTTTTGATTCTCTAATTCTACTTGGTTGACCTTCTTTTCATAATTTTCTTGATTTTCTTGAATTGCTCTTAATTTTTCTATTTTTCCCTCCATCTCTCATTTTATTTTAAAATTCCTTCTAAAGTTCTAAGAACTTTTTTGTGGGTATGTGACCACTTGATATTTCTCATTGAAAAAGGAGTAAATTTTTTTTTTGCTCCACTATCTTCCTCTTTATCTCCATAGTAGCTACCTATGACTGGATTCTTTCTTTTTTGTTTATTCATTTTTTATTTTGTTTTATTTTATTTTAGCAGTTTATTATTAATATTGAATTCTTTTTAGCTTTCTCATTTTTATTTTATTCTATTTTATTTTAGCAGCTTATTATTAATATTGATATTATTGATATTGATATTTAAATTCTAGTTCTAAAGTGTGGGGAATGATGCTCCAGGTTTCAGGTCCTTCTTACAGATATTTTCAGAACTCTGTCCTAGGGAAACAACTTTGGGCATTCCTCTTCACTCCTAATCCATGGACTCTCTGTGGTCTCTCTGTTGCAAATTTCAACTGTCCTCACTGCTCTGGATCTAAAGCCAGGGGCATTGTTCCAAAGTGCTCACAACCAGCAGAGTTCCCACTCCTCGGCTACTGCACACACCAGGTGTATGTTAGCTCTGGAGTCTGATCAGCCCATCTGTGTTTGGCTTCCCTTGAAAGTAGAAGCTCCAGCAGTGGCTAGTTGGTGTAGTAGATAGAGTGCCAGCCCTTCAGTCAGGGGGATCTGAGTTCAAATCTGGCCTCAGACACTTAACTTTTCCTGGCTGTCTGACACTTAACTCTAATTGCCTCAGCAGGAAAAAAAAAGCGTTAAAAGAAAGTGGAAGATGCTTCAATCTTTTCCCACTCAGCCATCCAACATCCCTTTCACTGTAGTGAGATGCAAGTTCCAGAGACTGAGGCTGCCTCCCAACTCAACTGTCCCTAGGGCTTGTTATTTGTTGATTCTGCTGATTTGGCCTGAAATTCTGCCATTAGTAGGATCATTAAGGGAGTGGCAAGTAACATTACATTTGGTATTAACAATTTTCTGTTATTATATTAACAATTATATTATTTCCTGTCACTCTCAAATCATCTTGTTTTTAACTACTAGGTTTGTGTGTATATTATATGTATGTGTATTGACATATATAGAGTGTGGGAAGGAAGTTATTAAAAGCAGCCTACAAACTGAAGGTCTATAAAGCCATTGTGCTGACCTTTTTGCTGTATGCTTATGAAGCCTGGATAGTAAAATAGTATCATGCCAGGAAACTGAATCACTTCCATTGGAATTGTCTCAGGAAGATTCTGAAGATCACTTGACAAGATGAGGTACTAGACACTGAGGTCCTTTCTGGACCTGAATTGCCAAGCATTCAAACTCTACTGCAGAGAGTGCAACTCTCATGGGCTGGCCATGTTGTTTTACTGCCAAACTTTTCCCAAAAAACTATTTTACAGACACATTTTGTTTCCACAGTGGTCAGAAGAAGTGGTACAAGGACTCTCCAAGGGTTCTCTGAAGACCTTTGGAATTGGTTCTGTGACATGGGAGAGACACTATTAAATAAGTCTCCAGTAAGATGTATCTATATCAAATAAGGTGTGTAGAATTTCAGTCACTCAAAAGAAATGTGAAATGCACAAATTTAGAGACACCTTCAAATGTTCATAGGGACTATTTTTGTTCAATCTCTGGGAGAGGCATTGAGCTCATATTAGTCTGATCAGCCACATTCAGGCACACTGTAACTTGATTCTATCATACTGATGTCATTTTGGTCCTGGTCAAGAACAATGGGCAACAACCAATCAATTACTAACTTTATTTTTTATGCTGTATATTTTTATAAGTATTTATGGTCTCTTATTAAAATGTAATTATTTATTTATTTTTATTAAAACTTTTTATTTGCAAAACATATGTATGGGTAATTCTTCAACATTAATCCTTACAAAGCTTTCTGTTACAAAATTTTCCCTCCTACTCCCCACCCCTCCCCTAGATGGCAGGATATCCACTACATGTTAATTATGTTAAAATACTTGACAAATTGAATATATGTATACATATTTCCACACTTATCATTGTTGTGCAAGAAAAATCGTATCTACAAGAAAGAAAAATCAGAGAAAGGAAACACAATGTAAGCAAACATCAATAGAGAGCATGAAAATGTTATGTTGTGGTCCACATTTCACATCTCTCTCTCTGGATGTATATGGCTTTTTTTTTTTCTTTTTGCTGAGGCAATTGGGGTTAAGTGACTTGCCCAGGGTCACACAGCTAGGAAGTGTCTGAGACCAGATTTGAACTCAGGTCCTCCTGACTTCAGGGCTGGTGCTCTAACCACTGAGCCACCTAGTGGCCCCATGTATATGGCTTTCTTCACTGAGCAATTGGAACTGGTTTGAAATATAAAATGTAATTCTTTTGAGCGGAGATTGTTTCATTCCTTGTACTTTGTACTTTGCATTTGTACCATAGTGTCCAACACATTGTAGACACTTACTTGATACTTAATTGATTGATACACAGTCTTTCCATTTTCATTCCTTTCAGGCTGAAATTTGCCCTTTTGGTGACTTCTTTTCCTTGATAAGTCTGTCCCTAATGTTTGTTTTGGCTTGGTTTCAGATAATATGTGAGAGAGGGACCACAGTCCTGAAATCCTTGCCCAAACTCCTAGAGACAGCAGAGACAGTGTAGAAGTAGAGATGAATTTGATATTCTCCTCTGTTAGGAAAACATCACCTTTGGATCCTGCATTTGAGCACTTTTTGATCAATTATGTGACCATGGATGGTAACACCAGCAAAAGTGTGAGTTGGTTGCATGGCAAAAACTAGGTACTGACCCACACCTAACACCATATACCAAGATAAGGTAGAAATGGGTTCATGATCTAGACATAGTGATATTATAAACAAATTAAAAGAACATAGGATAGTTTACCTCTCAGATCTGTGGAGGGGAAAGGAATGTGTGACCAAAGAAGAACTGGAGATCATTATTAATCACAAAAGAGATAAATTTGATTATATTAAAAGTTTTTGTACAAACAAAACTAATATAGAAAAGATTAGAAGGGAAGCAATAAACTGGGAAAACATTTTTATATCCAAGGGTTATGATAAAAGCCTCATTTCTAAAACATAGAGAATTAATTCAAATTTATAAGAATTCAAGCCATTTTCCAATTGATAAATGGTCAAAGAATATCAACAGATAATTTTCAGATGAAGAAATTGAAACCATTTATAGTTATGTGAGAAGGTGCTCTAAATCACTACTGATCAGAGAACTGCAAATTAAGACAACTGAGATACTACTACACACCTGTCAGATTGGTTAAGATGACAAGAAAAGATGACGAATGTTGGAGGGGATGTGAGAAAACTGGGACACTGATACATTGTTGGTGGAATTGGAACAGATCCAGCCATTCTGGAGAGCAATTTGAAACTACACCCCACAAAATTTCAAACTGTGCATATCCTTTGACCCAACAGTATTTCTATTGGGCCTATATCCCAAAGAGATCTTAGAGGAAGGGAAGGGACCCATATGTGCAAAAATGTTTGTGGCAGCCTTGTTTTGTAGTGACACGAAACTGGAAACTGAGTGGAGAATGGCTGAATAAGTTATGGTATATGAGCATGATGGAATATTATTGTTCTATAAGATATGATCAGCAGGATGATTTCAGAGAGGCCTGGAGAGACTTACATGAGCTGATGCTAAGTGAAGTGAATAGAATCAGGAGAACATTGTACACAGCAACAACAAGATTATATGATTAATTCTGATGGACGTGGCTCTCTTCAACAAGATGATTCAGACCAATTCCAGTGATCTTGTGATGAATTGCCATCTACACCCAGAGAGAGGATTGTGAGAACTGAGTGAGGTTTACAACATAGCATTTTCATTCTTTTTGTAGTAGTTTGCTTGCATTTTATTTTCTTTCTTATTTTTTTCCTGTTTGATTTGATTTTTCTTGTGCAGCAAGATAATTGTATAAATATGTATGCATATATTGGATTTAACATATATTTCTAATATGTTTAACATATATTGGACTACTTGCCATCTAGGAGAGGGGTGGGAGAAGGGGGAGAAAATTGGAACATAAAATTTTGCAAGCGTTAATGTCGAAGAATTATCCATGCATATGTTTTGAAAAAAAAACTTTATTAAAAAAGAAGTGTGAGTTGGTAATCCTTGTCATGTTTAGTGTTTCTGTTGATAATAGGGGAGGGAAAGTGCAAAAGAATTAGGAAAGGTAGTCTATTGAAAGTGTCCCATGAGATCCATGTATCCTGAGAAATCATAACCCGATGATTCGAGAAGATAATCCTTTTAATTTCTTCCCCAAGGATCCAAATCAATCCATCTGTCCTATTCTACCTGACAAAGCTTTACTCTCACAAGGCTTATTCATTCTGGAAGAAAGCATGAATTTACTTCTGTGGGTTTATCATTATGAGTACATCACCAGTCTGAATAGAAATTTAGTCTATACAGCTTCAATCCAGTCCCATGATCTGTGTTTTAGCAGCATGACAACTCAAGTATGATTTTGCAGCAAAATCAAAAGGGGTGGCTTGCATCAGGAAAAGGTCAAATGAAAAGGTTACACAGCTGGTAAGTGGCAGAGATATGCCCAATGCAGCTCTTTTTTGAACTACAGCACTCCATATATTGATATAATTTGCTTTCCTAAGGTTAAATGTATTAATGGACAGTGCAGATGCACCTCACAATTCCAAGAAAAAAAATGTCTATCAATTATTGTTGGCATTAGAATTGCCAGGACTGATGGAGAAATAAAACAGAAACAAAGGGTACTTTCTAGCAGGTTAACTATGTATAAGTCCTTTAAACTTGCTGGACTTCATTTTACTCTTTATATACTTTACAAGCATATATTAAAAACCCACAATATGACAAGTACACTACATTCTGGGGATACCAAAATGAAAGTCATCCTCTGCAAAATAAGTAAACTGGACTAAATGATCTTCAAAGTCCCTTTGTAGCTTAAAATCCTATGCCTTTAAGAAAGGGAAAGAAGGAACTCAGAGTGCTAAAAAAATGCAGGGGTTTCCCTCCCAGCCCAATTCATTCTGGATCACTATATGATAGCAGAATGAAGTTTGGGTCTAAATTGTAAAATTTATTAAATTTGATTAATTAATTGGAGTACTTTTTTGGTTGACAATCCTATCCCATAAGATAGGATTGTCTGGACTTGTCGAGGTTTTTTGCAATCATTGAATCAAATAATTTTCCATCCATTAAGCATTTCTCATATATGACACTGAGGCTACAAAGATGCAGAGACATAATCAGGATGGGGTAACAGGGTTTTTGAAATAGGGTGCCAAAATATAAAGGGTGCAAAATTTAGAAGTGCTTTCACTTCTCCAGCTGATATGATCAGTTGATTCTATCTATCTATAAATAACCATACATATGTGTATATATATATATATATATATATATATATATACGCACATATTTATGTGTCCCTTCTGTTCTGAGATTCCTTGGTAACAAGCTTGGGCTATCAGGTAAAAAAAAAAAAACAAAACTACACCTATCTTCCCCAAAAGTACTGATTGCACAGATACTAGTAGGTTTGGGGTCTTTGGTTATTTGTGCCTGATTCCTGTTGGATTGGAGTGAATGTTGGTGGTGGAGACTTGGGGCAGGTAGGCAGTAGCAGAAGATTCCCCTGGGGATCAAGAATTTATCCTAGAAAAAGATAGATCTGCCTTATCCCCTGGGACAGCTCTCAAGGAGCAACTCCTAAAGCTATTTGCTGCTGAAGGGATTTCTGACCTTCCTACTTGGGGTGAACAGACTTGGACAAAATGAAATATCAATGAACAGTGAAGGAAGGATGCCCACTAGGAAAAAGAGCTCTGAATTCTCAGTGAACTATATACTTCCTTAAGAAAACTGCATCGGGATGATTTCAGAAAGGCGGGGAAAGATTCACATGAGCTGATGCTAAGTGAAATGAGCAGAACCAGATCATTGCACATGGCAACAATAAGATTATGCGATGATCAATTCTGATGGACGTGGCTCTTTACAACAATGAGATGATTCAGACCAGTTCCAATGATCTTGGGATGAAGAGAGCCATCTACATTAGAGAGAGGATTATGGAAACTGAGTGTGGTTCACAACATAGCATTTTCACTCTTTTTGTAGTTGTTTGCTTTATTTTCTTTCTCATTTTTTTCCTGTTTGATTTGATTTTTCTTGTGCAGCAAGATAATTGTAGAAATATGTATGCATATCTTGGATTTAACATATATTTAGATCATGTTTAATATATATTGGATTATTTGCCACCTAGGGAAGGGGGCAGGAGAAGGGGAAGGAAAATTGGAACATAAGGTTTTGCAAGGGCTAATGTTGAAAAATTATCCATGCATGTTTTGAAAATAAAAAGCTTTGGGAGCCAAGATGGCAGAGATCAGACAGGAGTCTCTGTAACCTCCTCTAACCTTCCCTCAGACCAACAACATATGAAGCCTCTAGACTGATTTTGAAGCAAAAAAAAATCTACAATATCTGGAGGACAACACATTTCTAGAAGAAGATACTCTGGAAGAACTTCAAAACAGGTCTGTTTTAATTGGGCTGGGGGGTGGTGTGCTGAACCAAGACTGCAGCACAGGGAGACCAGAGCAGGGAGCTGGAGCAGGGAGCTGGAACAGGAGTAGGAACAGGAGTGGGGGTGTTGTGCTTTTCACACACCTGGGAGTCTTCTGCCGGCCTCTTGGGCCAATCTGTCCTGATTGTGGGCAGGTGGTTTGGAGGGTCTGCCTTTTGTGGGGGGTAGATTGTGAACCCCTGAACTCCTGATGAGCATCGGACCTAGCTGCCATTACACAGCACCCTAGGGCGATCAATCAATCAGCAGAACTGATCAGCACCTGAAATAATTCAATCAGCAGAACTGCCCCAGGGTGAATTAAAGCAGAACTGCCCAGCACCTGAAATAACTCAATCAGCAGAACTGCCCCAGGGCAAATTAAAGCAGCTGTCCCACCTTTGCCTTCAACAGACCTCATACCTTTAAAAAAATGAATAAAAAACAAAAAAGAGCTCTCACCACAGACAACTTTTATGGAGAGAGGGAAAAAACAGACCTCAAATCCTGAGGCCCCTAAAGGTAAAGCAACTCCAGAAAAAGCCCCAAAGAGAGACATAAATGGACTCCATGTCACAAGGCTTTCTTTGAAGATTACATAAAGGATCTTAAAAGAGAGTTGGAAGAAACATGGGGAAACGAAATGAGATCACTGCAAAATAAAATGGAAAAAGACTACAAGGGACAAACTGGCCAATTACAAAAGGAGCTAAAAACAGTAATTGAAGAAAATAAGACATTAAAAATTAGAATCGAACAATTGGAAATGAATGACTCATCAAGACTTCAAGAATCAGTCAAACAAAAATAAAAAAATGAAAAGATAGAGAAAAACATGAAATATCTCCTAGGAAAAACAACTGACCCTGGAAAATAGATCTAGGAGAGACAATCTAAAGATTATAGGGCTTCCTGAAAACCATGATGAAAAAAAGAACCTAGACACTATCTTCCAGGAAATCATAAAAGAAAACTGCCCTGATATTTTAGACCCAGAAGGCAAAATACTTATTGAAACAATCCACCAATCACCTCCTGAAAGAAACTCCAAAATTAAGTCCCCCAGAAATATCATGGCTAAATTCCAGAACTATCATACCAAGGAAAATATATTACGAGAAGCCAGAAAGAAACAATTTAAATATCGGGGAGATACAATTAGGATCACACGGGACCTAGCAGCTTCTGCTTTGAAGGATCGAAGGGCCTGGAATCAGATATTCCGAAGGGCAAAGGAACTTGGATTACAGCCAAGAATAAGTTACCCAGCTAGAATGAGCATTATCTTCCAGGGAAGAAGATGGTCATTCAATGATATAGGAGAATTTCACCTATTTCTACTGAAAAGACCAGAACTGAACAAAAAATTTGATCTACAAATACAGAACACAAGAGAAACATAAAAAGGTAACAAGAAAAAAAAAAACTCTTGAGAACTATATTTATGTTATAGATACTTACAGAATGAGGGTTGATTTTATGAATTATTACATTATGATTATTATGATATGATTATTGTGATTTTATGATTATTATGATATGGTAAACTGAAAAAGAAATTAGAGGTAGAAAAGGGATAACACTGGAAGAAGAGGAAAAGGAGGTAAAATAAGGGAAATTACATCACATGTAGAGGCAAAGAAAACCTATAATGATTGAGGGGGAAAAAGGGAAGGGAATGAGAATCGTGTTAATCTCCATCTCATCAGATTTGGCTCTGAGGGAATAATAGATGTATTGGGTATCAAAAAGAAACTTGTCCTATCTTATAAGGAAACAGGAAGGAAAGGGGGAAAAGGGGTGGGGCTCTAAAGGCAAAGGATTGTTAGAGGGAAGTGGTTATCAAAAGCAAAATAGTAGGGAGGAGGGAAAGAGGATAAGAAAGAGAAAAGCATAAGCTAGGGTAAATAAGATGGCAGGAAATACAGAATTAGTTATTTTAACTGTGAATGTGAATGGGATGAACTCTCCCTTAAAGCAGAAGCGGATAGCAGACTGGATTAAAAACCAGAATCCAACAATATGTTGTATACAAGAAACACATCTAAAACAAAGAGATACATACAGGGTGAAGGTAAAAGGCTGGAGCAGAATCTATTATGCTTCAGGTGAACAAAAAAAAACAGGGGTAGCAATCCTGATCTCAGACCAAGTAAAAGCAAAGATAGACCTAATGAAAAGAGACAAAGAAGGAAATTATATCTTTCTAAAGGGTACCATAGACAATGAAGCAATATCAATACTAAACATATATGCACCAAGTGGTATAGCATGGAAATTCCTAGAGGAAAAGTTCAGAGAGATGGAAGAAGAAATAGACAGCAAAACTATAATAATGGGGGATCTCAACCTCCTTCTCTCAGAACTTGATAAATCAAACCACAAAATAAATAAGAAAGAAGTTAAGGAGGTAAACAAAATGTTAGAAAAGTTAGGTATGATAGATCTTTGGAGGAAATTAAATGGAGACAGAAAGGAGTTTACTTTTTTCTCAGCAGTCCATGGAACTTACACAAAAATTGACCATGTGTTAGGATACAAAAATCTCAAAATCAAATGCAGAAAAGCAGAAATAGTAAATGTATTTTTTTCAGATCATGACGGAATAAAAATCACATGCAATATAAGGCCAGGCTAAAGAATGAATGGGTGAAACAGCAAATTACAGACACAATTACTAATTTCATCCAAGAGAATGACAATAATGAGACAACATACCAAAATTTGTGGGATACAGCCAAAGCGGTAATAAGGGGAAATTTTATATCTCTAGATGCTTATTTACATAAAATAGAGAAAGAGAAAATCAGTGAATTGAGCTTGCAACTAAAAAAGCTAGAGAAAGAACAAATTAAAAACCCCCAATCAAATACCAAACTTGAAATCTTAAAAATAAAAGGAGAGATTAATAAAATTGAAAGTAAAAAAACTATTGAATTACGATTTGCCAATATTTTAACATAATTAACATGTAGTGGATATCCTGTCATCTAGGGGAGGGGTGGGGAAGTTGGGGGGAAAAATTTCTAACGGAAAGCTATGTAAGTGTTATTGTTGAAGAATTACCCACACATATGTTATGCAAATAAAATAAAATTAAAAAATAAAAAAAAGAAAAAAAAAACTATTGAATTAATAAATAAAACTAAAAGTTGGTTTTATGA